>CM034151.1:482972124-483092906 GCA_019776745.2 Taxus chinensis
AATGTGGGACACCCTGGCCATTCTATCTTAGCACGACCTATTGCATGAAGCTCTGGCACAACTCCCGCGTGCTGATCCAGCTGTGCAAAAATCCCATGCTCCTATCAATATATATCAAGTAGAGGAGAAACATGTAAGCGATATTATCAAAACCCCACCATTCTATATGTACTTGATCATAGGAAAAAACCTTATCCACAATTGTATGATTGACTCAGACGTTAGTAATTCTATTATGCCTAAGAAAATTTCTGATGTCCTATGTCTTAAGTATAACCCTTTGTCCAAAGGAGTTTTATAGCTTGATGGGTCAACTGTTACCACTCTGGGAGTCATCAAGGATATTGAGTTAACCCTCCATGCATGTCTAATCATCACAATAACTCAACATGTGTCAATCATTGACCTACCTCATCTGTTTGCCTTGTGTCTATCAAAAGACTTCACTGCTAAAGTGGGTGGTTACCTGTCTTTTAATTGGTCCCCTATGTTACTAAAGAGAAGGTATGGTACCTAGTTTACCATATAAGATGAGCCAATATTTTACCATCATGTTGAGTCATATGACCTATCTCATCTTCAAGCTAATTACCTAATCCAAGAAGTCCAAGAATAAGTTTCAGTTTCTGAATAGCAGCCTACGCCTCCTCCTTTACTTGATTTATTGCTAGATGAGTGGGCAGAAAGGTGTCATAAATTTGATCCATATGCTGAATAGAGTGAAGCCCTTATAACTAGACTTGGAAATTATTGAATCCTTGAAGAAGAAGAAGTGCTGCCACACACGCTCAAGAAGAATGAAGAAAATGCTGGTCTGTGGAAGTTGTACTTTGATGACACTAGAAGTAGGAATAACGTAGGCACGGGTGTGGTTCTCATCCCTCCTAAGGATGAGAAGTCATTCTTCGCACACAGGTTGGAATTTTCATTCTCCAATAATATGGTAGAGTATAAGACGTGGGTGCATGGGCTTCTCATTACTGAAAAGAGACAGATTAAGGAACTACAGATCTTTAGGGACACATAATTGGTCATCCAATAGGTCACAAACAAATGCACAATAAAGAATAAGATTCTTAAAGCTTATAAACATAGATTTTGAGACCTCTTTGACATCTTTGATGTTGTGAATCCGTAGGTGGTGCTAAGGAAAATGAAAAAATATGCTGATCAAATGGCCATGCTTGGTTCCTAGTTTTCTCCTGATGACGAATTTGTCAAAGGAAACACACATCATGTCAAAATGGTGAATAAGCCATCTATTATAGACAACAATACTAGCTGGAAAGTGTTTGATAGTGATGCGCAGATCATCTAGTTTATTTAGAATGAAGTCGAGTTCTCACCCATCATGCAAACTTAATTACATGACAGCTATGGTGACCAAGTAATTCAACTCAGGACAAATAAGTTACCTAAAGGGTTGGTCACCTTAGAGAAAATATTTATCCCTGATGATGAGGTCAAGGGTGAAGAAAAGTATATGCATGCAACAAAAGAAGACTACTCCCCAGTCACTATTGTGCGCAATAAGGAATTACTACTGAGTAAAACTTACACACATGACGAAAAATAGGCCTTAATTTATTTGTGTCAGAAATACAATGATATTTTATCATGGGAATATGAAGACCTCAAATGATTTGATTCAAGTGTTGCTCAACATTCCATTGACCTTGATCATAACATCATTCCCATCAGATCAAAGCAAAGAATAGTCAATCCAAAGATAGAACCCCTCATGAGGAAAGAGTTGTCTAAAATCATTGAGGTGAAGATAATATTCCCCATCACGTACTCTATTTGGGTTGTGAATCTTGTTCCAATATGCAAGAAAAATGGTGAAATCAGACTATGCGTCGATTTTAGAGATTTGAATAAGGCATCCTTGAAGGATCACTATCCTTTGACTTCTATGGAGCATATTTTGCAAACTGCGGCTGGCGGGAAAATATTTTCCATGCTGGATGGGTATTCTGGCTTCAATAAGATTATGTTCAAGGAAGAGAATCATTTCAAAATGACATTACAACTAAATGAGGAACGTATGCATATCAAAATATTCTCTTTGGTCTTTCAAATGTAAGTGCAACATTTCAGCATGCCATGGATTTTACCTTCAAACTTTATTTTAATGAGTTCATCTTAGTTTACCTAGATGACATAACTATCTTCTCAAAGCATAGCATGGATCACATGGTGCCCCTGGAAAAAGTCTTTAAGAGATGCAAAAAATTTGGGGTATCCATTAATCCAAAGAAGTGCAACTTTGTTTTGGCACAAGGAAATGTTTTAGGCCATGTGGTCTTGAAGTATGGAATCACTATTGATACTGAGTGCATTTGTGCCATCCTTTCTCTCCTTTCCAGTGCACAAGAAAGCCCTGCAGTCATTCCTAGGAAAAATCAATTTTATTAGAAGGTTTATTCCAAACTTTGTAGGATTGGTAAGGCCTATTACCCTCATTCTCAATAAAGACAGTCTTCAGATGGACATCAGAAGGAAAAGATAGCTTCAACAAGATCAAGCAAGAAATTTCTTGTGCACCAACACTCATCAATTCAGATTACTCCAAGAATTTAATCCTCTATGCTTATGGTGCTGATGCAAGTGAAAAATATGTCTAGACACAAGAAAATAAACAAAGAATGGAGCAGCCAATGGCTTTCTTAAGTCAAATGGTGAAGGATTATGAGTTGAAATACAATCACATGGAGAAACAAGTCTTTTCCATCATGCATGTGCTTAATAAGTTAAAAAGTATACTCACCACAAATCATATCAAGGTGTTAGTTTTTTACTCAGGTGTGAGAGAATTCATCACGGGGGAAGAAATAAGCGAGAAGAGAGCAAGGTGGGTGATCAAAACCATGGAGGATGATGTGAATACAAAATCCATAAAGTTGGTAAGAGGCAGCATGCTCTACAAACAACTTGTTGATGACACAATAAATGAACTGGATACTTCATTATTTTTGGATGAAGATATCCTATGTGAAGAAATTGAACAAAGTCTAAATACTAACGTGCATAGCTAGATGCAAGAAATGGTAACATTCCTTTTTTCTAGCACATACCCTCCCAGTTTGAACAAAGCATAGAGGCAACATATGATATTATAATATATTTTGTATGTATTGATCGATGAAATTATCTTCAAAAGAAATATTGATGGCGTGTTGCTCAGGTGTATTGATGGTGTACAAATTGAAAAAGTGTTAGCATAATTTCATGACGGGTTCTTTGGAGGACACTTCTCTACCAAGGTAATAATGATGAAGATCATCAAGGCAAGATACTTTTGGCCTACCCTATTTGCGGAAACATACAAGTGGGTCATTAAATGAAAAGAATGAAATTTCTTTGTAGGAAATAAGAAATTAGTAACTCTTCCCCTCCGACCAATCCAAGTGGATAAACCTTTCACGCAATGGGGTCTTAAATTCATAGGCACAATCAATCCTCCTTTAAGCACTGAGCACAAGAGGGTGCTAACAGCTACATATTACTTCACAAGATGGGCATAAGCGGTCACGCTAAAGGAATCATCCGAGTCACTCATTCTTGACTTTCTTGAGGGTATTGTAACTAGGTTTGGCATTCCTCAGATCATTATCTATGATAATACAAAATCCTTCCTTGGTACCAAAATCTCTGATTGAGCTCTTAGTCTTGGTATTTATTTGAAGAATTCTTCCAACTATTACCCTTAAGGAAATGGATTGGAAGAGTCAACAAATAAGAACCTAGTCAGAATCATGAAGTGGACAATGAATATCGACCAAATACAATGGCACACAAAGGTCTCGTACGCACTGTGGGTAAATAGTATTACACTAAAGAAGGAAATAGGCACTTCACCTTATAAAATGGTATATGGAAAGGAAGTCAAAATTCCTTTATCTCTTGAGTTGCCTTCATTAAATGTTGCCCAACAAATAGAGTTTGAGGGTGTGGATTAGAGAGAAATCCGAATGGTAGAGTTGGTTGAACTTGAAGAATTGAGAAACTCTGCCATGATCAAACTAGAATAACATCAAAAATCAACAAAGAAGTGGTTTGACAGAAAGGTCAAGCTCAAGCTTTCAAGTTTGGTGACTTAGTCTTGAAATGGGATGCTAACAGAGCCAAACCAGGGAAACATTCAAAGTTTGATGCACTTTGGAGTGGCCCATATATCACTAGTTCGTGTAAGGAGGCTAACTCTTTCGAGTTGTCTCATCTTGATGGAGGCGCGCTATCAATACCAGTAAATGGGATTTATCTCAAACCCTTACATTGAGTCTTTTGTATCATTGTATATATTAGAGTGGTTTCAATTCCTCCAAGTGCACTACGCACACACTATTTTTTTGTATATATTTATTTCTTCTCATGCACTCTTCACACATTCTCTTTTATTGCTTCTAGGATATCAGTTATCTTCCAGTAGTTTTCAGTAGTTGTGTAGGATTCATAATAGAAATCAAAAAGTGTTTCAAGTGACTTCAAGGGGTGGTTCTTCAAAGTTGCGGATAAGAATTTCATGTTTCTAAGAAAAATCCATGCCTAATGAATGCTCCAAGATATTGATCTCCTTCATCTAGTAGGTAGAAGACCCAAAATTTTCCAAACCATTGTCCAAAATAACTCCCCTAGTTATTTTGACAATGTACATCCCCATTCTAGCTCTGGAGATCCTTATTATTGGTTACACGCACCTTGATGGCTCACTTTGGTACAATTCCTCCCACGCATATGCATGCTCCTCCTTTTTGCACCTTCCATCTTCCCTTCCTTTTCCTCTATCTATTACATTTTCCCTCGCGCCCACTCTCTACATACTCACCTTCCTCCTAGTAGCTGATGCACCCTGTGTGTGTGCTTTAGACTTGCTTTCTAATATTTGGCTAATTATTTTGCACATCCCCATTCCCCTTTCATTTCCTTTTGGTGAGCATAATTATTTCGATGTTTGTCCCCTACTTGCATACTTGTCTCCTACGAGCATGTATCCATTTCTACCACACATGTTACTTTTGGGTTCCCTTCCTCTACTTTCCTTTGTGCCTCCTTATTTCGAGCTCGCCTTCGCGCCATATTTTGTGCCAATTACTTTGCCACATGGCATATGTCAGCCATTGAGCGAGCTACACGTAACCAATCAAAGTGTGCCAGATGGGCTCCAAATCTCTACAATGAACCACTATGTGACATGTGGTAGAAATGACCAAACAGGTGTATAGTTGGTCACCCTTCAACCATTCTACATGCACCACATGTCACTGCTTGTCAGAACGACCTGCAGACGTCAGAGTGTCATAGCTTCTACTATAGATCTCAGATCAAGGTGTGGTTGGTCTTGATTGAGAGCCGATGATGTGAGCTACAATGTAAAATATTTAAATTCAAATGTTTGTGGGACTGGGTAGGTGAGAAGTAGGGAAACAAATTTCAACCATTAATGCAGGCTCAACTACCACATTTTCTGTAGATCTTGTCTCCTTCCTTATTCCACAAGCTAGATTGGACATGGGGAGGCGTATTTTTCAACTCTACAGGAAGATTTATAGGCATTCAATTTTTTTATTAGTGGTTGAAATTGAAAATCCAAGTTCCCTCCTCTTTCTCTCTTCCTCTTCTCTTCATCCTTCTATAAATGTAAGAGCTTTCTCATTGTAAAGGGTTGGAATCTTTCAGTTTGTATAGGTACTGCCTTGCATTTTGAGTTACAAACCTTTAGATTTGGCCTTTGCATGTAGATATCGGTCTCATATGCCATTGTAATAGACTGTGCATTTCTGGAAATAATAGAAGCATTATTTTGTGGATACGTCCTGCCTAAAACTATTATATTCTTCTTCCTTACCTTTCCCTTACATTGTGTTATTACTGCACCTCCCCACGTCTCTTGCATCTCCTTTTCTGATTTTCTCCCATGGAAATGATTATGTGGATGTGTTCTGGTGTGTGCTATGCATGCCTAGCCTCCCTCTACAAATTTTCCTTTTATTTTTCACAAAGTTGATCGTGTTGATCCCTCATCCCCCTTCTTTCTAGTGTCATCACCTTTTTTAGTTTTAGTTTTCCTTTTCGCATATCCTTCTATCCTTAGTCCCTTGACATGTTTAGCTAAGGATTTCCATTTTAGCATTAGGAGTATTAGTAACAGTAGAAATAGGTAGAGGAACCGACCTTCTCTGGATGTTTATCTCAAGCACTTAAGGTCCTACAACTTGGAGACAATCCCATTGTTGCCTCAATGACCCAGTTTAACTTGATCTAGGACGGGTGCAAGTTTGAGCTCCAACATCCGCTTTAGATCAAATTTGCATTATATCAAAAGATTAACTTTCCCTCAACAATCACCATCGATTTTACAAGAATCACTGGTGACACAAAAAAATTGCTAGCGATTCCTATCCATTTACCATTTTAATCATATTTATTGTATCTACAATAATTTTATCATTTTTTATTTTGTCGAATCTTTTGGTTTTCAAGATGTGTTTCTTTGTAGGTGACAATGTCAGGTGAGTTACAATCCATTACCATGATTTACCATCTTGTGATCATTCAATAACCCTTTGTATGGGAATAGTTTGACATCATGCATGAACTTAGCCTTTGTGCCATTGCCTTGACATGTGAAATTTAAGACATAGAAGAACAACTTGAAATCATACGAGAAGAATGAGATGTTTCTGAAAAGTTCTAGTTCAATTACTTCCTGAAATTTGAGCTCATTGTAGCCCTCATCTGGGCCACCTACCACGTGGAACAAGATATTTTTATCCCTCTAGAATTCTAGTGATTCCTTCATTTTCAATTAATCTCATATTATATTAGTTAATTGTAATAATAAGTTGATACCCTTCAAGGGAGCCCATTGGTTCCTGGGATCAGCCTTTGCTGAGAAACTCGTCAAATATCTATCTAATATCTATCTTGTCTAGTTATCTTTACATGCAGGTTCTCTCATCCATTCGAAGGAGGATTCTCTAACATCTGTTACACATCCATTCATCCTAACATTGCACTATCAGTGTAGGTATCATTAAACCCTACCATCTTCTAAATTTTTGGTGCTTATCATATAATTGACAACCAAGATTCACCTTAAATATTGAACACCCCAAATTTGCTGCACCCAACTGACTATCATCTTCATTTTTCCATGTGTTATAATCTACGTAGTAGTGGGTTAATCCACTTGGAATGCTAGGAGGAGGGGATGTCATGGAAAGAGAAATATCCTCATTGTAAAGGTCTATTGGAATCCCTAAGTTTGTAGTAGCTTCTTTCAATCATTTAAGATAACTAATTTGTGTTGGGATACTCATCTCATATTCAGTTGTGATGTGTTCTTGTGTCTAACTCACATGAGTTGGTGCGTTTTCTTCAACTTGAAAATGAATTACAACTTGACATGATTTCCCAATCTAACTTAAACATGTTCTTATGTCTTGTTGATTTAACTCTGTCACCTTCGCCTTTAATCTTTAAATTATATAAACTTTTTGTTGGTTGACTACACCTTTTGTTTCCAAGATTTGATCAGCATTATTTTAGATTTCTTCTCCATTATATCTGATAAATTGTTCAAGTTCATCTCTATTATAACCAACCATCTTTGTAATGATCTCCATAGTTATTTTATCCCTTTTTAGCTCAACATTGACATGTTATTGACCAATGCATCTTTTTTCAGAGGCCATATTCCAGTCCTCATAAAATCAAAATTTATATTCGATAGAATTAATACTCTCTTAAAAGCCTTATTGCTAGGAGATACCAATTTAGATATTCTCACATCTACTTTGTGATGTTTGACCATCCATTTGGATATTTAATCTTTGAAGTAGGATTTAAATGGTGAAAACACACTAACATCTAAAGGTTTAGTTGGTGGTTGGTGTGTGCAGGTAAAGTGATTAGATCAATGCCCAGTTCTCTTGCCTCTTGGATTGTATTGTATGCCATGTGGCTATTATGGCCATAAAAGTGAGTAAATTTCTATTTGATGGTGGAAAACCACCTGAAAGCGATCTAGAAAAGTGGTGCATCCAGTTTAGAGATAATACCTTTGTCATCCATGCATGCGGTTAGGATACCATACATGCACCAGGCTCATAATTGGAAATTTATTTAGGTAACTATCATTGTGCTTTAAAAAGATAGAAGTATTGTATACTCTTCCATGTTGCATTAACATGAAAAAATATTTTGATCCACTCTCTACTCTTTGGGAGTACGTGGGGTAAAATCCTACTTCCTTTCTTTACAATCACCCTCATCCTATAATTCCTACCAACTTACACACTCGTTTCATTGTAATTCCATATCCTTTATAGTCCATATTGCTCAATTTTATATATTTGATCTAAGTTGTCATACAAACAAAAACTATATCAGACCTAAGCATAACTACCCTGTCATGATCAAGGCCTTCTACGGTCCTTAAAGACAAATCTTTCTGCCTCTTTCTAAACCCTTCCCACCTAGTTCTACTGGGAATACCATCAATAAATAAAGTATTTCTTGTCTCAAATATCTGTGTCATGTGAAATTTTAATGACTGTATTTGTAGACCATGACCCATATTAGCCATGTGTTTACAATATTGTACAATTTCAAAATCTTCTTGGGACGTTAAAATTTTTGGGGGACCTTTGCATTTCATAGTAGTGATACCATTCAACTAGTTATATAATTAACCTGCTAAGACACCCCACTTTTTTTACAACATATCTAATGGAATACCCGTTCTCTTCAACATCTCTTATTACTCTAGTGATGTCTTTAGTTATCCACTTAGTTCTAAAGAAAACTCTTTTTGATATTGTTCAATGCTTCCCACTAACATTATCCATTACCTCTAGCTGTGGTGTTGGTTTTAACTCTATTTTGTAATTTGGACTGGTCTGAAATTGTTGTTTTTGATTAGGTTCAACTAACTCTTACTTTGAGTCAGGTATATAATCAAGTTTAACACCCCTTTTGTTAGGGTCCATTTGTGACTTCCTCCTTCTAGACCTCCTCTTAAATACCATGCTGACCTACAATTATTAAAGACACAGTAAAATAAATAACCCAATGTAGAAATGTGTACTAAATGTTGAAATATGATGAATCAAAAAAGTTTGTGGCGAACGAAATATTAAACAAGAATATGCATAGAAATATCTCAATAACAAATGAATATATGTTTGTAAAACTGGTAATTATTGATTAAACAATAACATACATAGTTTAATAACTCAATATAGAATTAATATACGATTGTAAAACTAGTATTTCTTACCAATGTGCTCATTGCATGAAACCTGGAGATAAAATATCCAAACAACTATGGAAATGGGATATCATGATGGTCAATGTTAAGAATTACAACATGTGTTGTGATAGTCTATTTTCATTTTGACCTGGAACAAATGAATTTGAGATGTTGTAATGTTAATAATTAGAGCATATTATGTGATGAGGCTATCTGTTTAAAGTTAGAGGTTGATATCACCTAATGATGCAATTGGCGATTTGAAGTGGTTGGTTTTCAGCTCTATTACAAGGTTGAAAGGGTCAAAAATGTTCATCTCCTTGTCCCCTTATTCACACTACCAAATGTAATGACATGTAATAAATGACTGCATTAAATGCGTTAGTGACACACATGAACTAATAATCAGTGGAGGCTGGCAGAGTGGTAGGGGATGATGTGAAGTGAATTAAATGCCATTTTTTGGGAATATAAGTAAAATTTTTCATTTTCCATGTGGTTACAAGCATTTTTTCATGTTGGAAAAAATATTTTTCAGTTCACAATGCAAATTTGATCTTTGAAAGGGGTAATTTGCTAGGGTATTCAGTGTTCACATCGCCACAAACTCATACTACATTCACATATTACATATATCCTGAAATAAATGAATATACGGTTTAAAGGTTAACGATAATTACATTGAATTGAGAGAGTTTGTGGTGATATGAATATTGAATACACATACTCTAAAATTACTGAATATACATTGATTACACACCCGTAATTTTGTCATTTAGTACATTGTTTGAAATAAAAAAATTACCGTCGTATATTCGATATATATTCATTAATTTCCATATATTCAATATATATTTTATAACAACAGTGTATAGTCATTAACAACACTGTGTTTTGAAATTGTAAGACACATGGGGGAAAAATTTTGATTTTTAGACAATTTGTACGATGTATTAGAAGACTTCGTAGTGAATGGAGGAATAAACAATATGCACTGAAATAACTGAATATACATTGAAAAACAATAGTTCAATGTGCATGCTTGAAAAAATAATAGATCAGAACGAAACCCATTACTCAATAACAGTAGTGTATAGTCAATAACAACACTGTTTTTGTGAATGGGGAAGTAAAAAAAATAATTATCATTTGCCTCCTGAATATGTGGCCTCCCTGGAAATATAAGTATTTATTCAATAATAGCATTGTATTTAGCGAGTCAATATAAAGTTAATAGTGGTTCCATATTCAACCATATTAACTAAAGTGAGAAATAATTCATAAATAACTATAACAGTTCATTTATCTTTATTCAAATATACTTCACATTTGTTAAGGTAAGTGATTCAACATATCATTATGTTGACATTCTTCATTTTATTTAATATTTTGTCTATTTTATGACATCATGTTCAACGTTTAACAATCTAATTTTCAGTCACATTTTCATCCAGTATAAATTTAACAAGTGAATATTCAAATATTAACTGCATAAATAAAGACAACACTTATTTATATTCAGATAACCCATATTTGTTAACGTAAGTGATTCACATATGCAGACATTCTTCATGTATTTAATAGTTTGTCTATTTTATGACATTGTTCACATTTACAGTCAGTCAATATAAAATTAACAGTGGATATTCAAATATTAATTGCATAAACAAAGACAACACTTATTTATATTAAGATAATCCACATTTGTTAAGGTAAGTGATTCACATATGCATTACATATGCATACATTCTTCTTGTATTTAACATTTTGTCTATTTTTTGACATCTATTACATATTCAGTCAGTCAATATAAAGAACCATGGATATTCAAATATTAACTTTATAAACAAAGACAACACTTATTTATATTCAAATAGTCATAATTTGTTAAAGTAGGTGATTCAAATATTTAATGCATATGTAGACATTCTTCATGTATTTAATACTATCTATTTTATGACATTCTTCACATATTCATACATTATTTGAATACTTTGAATATTAAAAAGATAACTATCATTTACCTCCAAAACATGTGGCCTCCCTATAAATTTGAATTTGGTATATAACTCTGCCAGTTACGTGCTCTTTCAATTGTTTCCACAAAATAATTGTTAACCATATTCATCCAAATATATAATATTATATTCCATTTGAATTTGAATTATGAGATTTTGGAGGGATAATTCAAATTTTGGAGGGATAGTTATTACTTGGCTTTGATTCTTTTTTTTTTTTGAAAAAATGGTGAGTCTAATACATATTTTTTTGTAGGTGAAGCATTTAATGAGGTGAAGGTGGAAAAAATAAGGTCAATTATGATAAAGAAGCTAGATAAGTTTGTTTATTTTAAACTTAAAATTACTTTTAATATCATCTTGACAACTTGAGAGGTTGTGCAGTTAGGTGCATAAATGTGAATAAGTTTGTTCCTATACATAAGTTGATGAACTTGTGACTATGTACACTTAAGTACTTAAGCTATTGATGTTGACATTTTAATGATGCAAGTTGAATTTAAAACGGAGGATTCAAACATTATTATTTAAATGTTAATGTTCCCAATATATCACTTTAACCATGTTTTTAATTAATGAGTGTATTAATTATGTAAATTTTATAAAGAGTTTGAAAGATATTAGATCTGTACAAATATGGCCGTTTATGGGTCCCCCCAACTATATATATTTTTTTCCACTTAATGGACCTCAACCTCACAAAAGAGTGCATATCTATTAGTGTATGTTCACCAATTTGTGTCTTTCCCATAGAGAGTTGAAGATGTTGGTAATTTGTTTATTTTTGAATTAAATAGGTTATAGTTGAAAGGTGCATATGATGGTGAAAAAGGTGTTTCCTAGTCATCCACCAAGGTACAAATCTTAGAAAATAATAAGTAATGAGGAATGAAGTGAGGATCGTGGCCTCTGTGAATTTGGTGGAATGGAAACCCCTAAGTATTTGATAGCTAATCCTATGAATTTTATGCACCTAATTCGTGCAAGCTTTGGATTTAATAAAAGAAGATGTTGCATTTATTAAAAAAAATAAAAAATCCAAGTAAAATTGTAACAAATTTGGTTCAGATTCATGTAAAATAAACACAATAATAAAATCTCTAATTAATTAATTCATATCAACATGATTACACACACACACACACACACACACACACCCACACACACACACACACACACACACACACACACACACACACACACACACACACACACACACACACACACACACACACACACACACACACACACACACACACGAATGTATATCCTATAAACAAGGAGTTGTTCATATTAACAAGTCTCCACAAATCACTAATGTTTTCCTATTTGTGTGAGTGGTTTTAACCACCATGATTTTTATTATGAGTTGTTTATTAAACAACTCGTTTACATAACCATATATTAATTATACACAAATACCACATTAACATAGATCACTAACAAATAATTCCTAACATTCCCTCCTTTAGTGCTAACATGGTATAAAAATAATTGCACTTCTTCAATTGAAACTTGTCACCTCTGCTTGCTCATGATTTTGGTCCACAACTCAAACTGAAGGTAGAAAAAGAACTTGTCAACCTATCATCAACCATGCACTACTAGGAATTAATCTAACCATACTAGTGTGGAAACCATATGTTTGAATTCTACATCTATTCAACCTTCAGGAATGGTTTTGACAGGATGGCCATTGACCTAGGTATGAATACATACACACATTAGTTCATCATCTTCAAGTATCATGATGTTGCATTACATTTGTGTTTTTTATTTTCTGCTATGTTTTTTCTATCAAGGGATTACATCGTAATTATGCTCACTTATTACATATATAAACAAGAATACACTTTTGTTCTTATTTTTCAATCACACCAAACTGAAAATAATATGAAAACATGAACACACATGCCACAACATCTCTTTTCGGCCCCGTTGCTTATGGTTGATGAGAGTATCTTGATTGTACTTCTTCCTCAGTTGCCTCCATCCTTTCGTGTATTACTACTCACTCACCAAGATTTTGAAGCTCAAATTTGCACCCTCTTTCATCATCACGACTTCCCCACCAATTTTTTCTTTGGCTTTGAAATTCCAAAGTAGGGGTTTGGAGGCGGAAACCCCTAGCGTGCTTAAGGGGTAGTGCCCCTTGCAGGGTCCTGGGGTAGCACCTTGAGTGTACCCCTTATCACGATATAGGGCGAGGTCGAGGGTGGAGCCCCTGAAGAAAAACACATTTTTGTTCCTTGCATCTTCAACAACCTCATCAAAAATGTAATATTTTTCATTTTATCCCCTCTTGCAACTCAAACGTCAGGTAACACTGAAAATGAGTCTATGAGGAAACTTTTTTTCTAAGAATATTATGAAAATACACCTTCAATATTATAAAATTTGTAAAAAACCACCTCTAAGAAGAATTCCACCATTGAAAAATAATTCTCACCTTCTAAAAATTCCCTTTACTATGTCGTACATGCTTTAAATCCCATCGAACATATAACTACACTTAATGGATAATTGGACATTAGATAAGTGGCATTTTAATATTTAAAAAACACTCCTTCATTTTAGCAATCCACGGGATGAGTCACAAATCCAATGCAATATTGGAACAAGTGTCAATGGAATGAAGAAAGAGATGAGAGGTAACTGAAATATGTTGAGGCAATACATAAAATTTCCAATGCAAGTTCGTGTTGCGAGGAGGTTTTGACATTTTGGAAAAATATAATAGGAACTTGACATGCACAAACTACTCAAAAAATATAAATCAGACAGATCCAAATATCTAGCTCCTTTGACGCGAGAAAAATAAGCAGATCTGGGTGGCACTGATTGTTGATATTATATCGTCAATAAATGTGGCTGATGCATACAAGTCTCCTGTGATATAGAAGCGCTCTACGCAATGATTTATAGAATGTGGTCTAACTTTTGAAGAATTTCAATATTAACGGTGATGGATATGGAAGACAGAAACAACTATATGAAATATATAGATCGACAGGAATATAAACCACCACAACTTATAAGGCATTGAAAAATAACTGATTGTCGGATTACTGATATGAATAGAGGGTAGAGAATGCAGTGATAGACTAGGACGATCAGACTTCGTAACAATGTGACATGTTTGTGAGATATTTGACGCCTTATAATCTTAGTGTTATTGTCTCATTCCTTGTGTAGACGTTAACTTTATCCTCCAAACGTGCTCCCTAGAAAAAAAATTCTTAGCTCTTGACGAGTTGTGTATAGGAAAAAAAGACAACAAAAAACTGAACATGAAATCTTGAATGTAGATCTAGTAAATCGTATTTTCAATGTACATCTATTGGAGATGTTGAGGATGATGGTTTGAAGTCTGTAACACAAACAAATCATAAATTTGCTTTATAAATTGATCTCACCTTGTAATTGTAATAGCTTGGTGCCAGCATTATACTAAAAGGATACACATGGGCAGATCTGAGTAGCTAGATGGAAATACACACTAAGATACCAGTAGATGAATTGTAGACTTGTTAAGGCACGACTGGTAAAAAAATTGGGTTGTACGCATGTGTTAATGAAAGAATAGTTATACAAGGCATGAATCATTAACAACAATCTTGCATGGCTCTGTTAAGCGTTATGATATAACTGTCTCTTGATGTGAGGTAGAGACAATTGAACATCGAATAAAGAGAAATACCTAAATAAATGTATAGAATTATCCACTCACTTAAATAATTTAATCTGTCATCAATCGAGCAACAAATCCAACTATGAAGTTGCCCCACCTAACTTTATTCTTCCATCACAAAACTAGATTGGATTGCTATGATACTAAATAACAGTTTTGGTTTAGATTAGCACAAAATAAACACAATAATAAACTCTCTAATTAATTAATCAACATGATTACACACACAACAATGTATCCCCTATAAATAAGGAGTTGTTTCTATTAACAAGTCTCCACAAATTATTCACACTTTCCTATTTATGTGAGTGGTTTCAACCACTGTTATTTTTACTACGAGTCATTTATTAAACAACTCATTTACATAACCATATATTTATTATACACAAATAATTCGAAGAGACCGCAAATCACCTCTTCTTTCACTGCCCTTTTACCACTTATGTATGGAATTTCTTCTTCAACTTCATGGGAATTTAATGGACCATCCCTAAATCTATTATGTATGCATGGGAACAATGACACTTCCCTTGCAAAAATTCGGTTGTCAAGAAGTTGTGGAGCCTTTCTTTCCCCCACATTAGCTGGAACATTTGGAGAACCCATAACTCAACGATTTTTGAAGATAAGAAGTCATCTCTCCTCAAAATCACTAATGTTATTATAGATGAAATTAGGACAAAAATTTCTTGCTTTAGGTCCCCAAAGAAGATTCATCAATGTAGAGAGGACAAAAAAATCTTGGAGAAACAAAACCTTAGCATTTCTCTACCAATATACAAGAAAATGAGATATCTAACAAGGATTATATCAAATGGCACCCTCCCCCTTAGATTGTCTAAAAATGAACTATGCTGATGCTTCCAAGGAAAATACTAGTAAGTCCAGAGGTGACAAATGTAATAGAAATGAGAAGGGTGATATTATCAGGCTCTACGTTGGCCTTATGGGTATTAATTCAAACCATTATTCAGAAGCCCTTGTTATTTTATGGGGTCTTAGACATGTTAGAGAGATTAACGCTAACAACCTAATCGTAGAGGGGGATTCTTTAAACATAACTAATTGTATTAAATGCAAAAATCAAGTGAGATGGACTATTAATCATATTATAATAGAGGCTATTAAGATCCTTAACACCTTTCCCAACAATAATGTCCAAAACACATACCATGAAGGAAACAAACTCTTCGATATGATGGTGAATATGGGCATAAATCTAAATGATTATCAAGTATGATCTGCTGATGACATCCTTCCACCTAGCATTACAAATGTTTTAAACAATGAGTAAGTTAGTTAATTCTCACGTGATTTTGATTTCGCTCGTGATAAATATTTTGTCCCTGGCTATAAAATCTCACCCCTTTTTTGTTAGGAATAAAATTAGGTTAAGTCATCATTTACTAAATTGTAATGTTAAAGTAATTAAATTTTATTACTTTAACTTAGTTAGTTGTTAGTTAGCTATTATCTAGTTGTCACATCCCTAGATTAGTGGGGGCTATACTATTGTTAGTTTACTGCTTTGGAATGTTCCCAAATGTTCTCAGATGTGATTAGTTAGGGGCAATATGCTATTTCTGCATATTTTTCGTAGTGAGTATATTTGATCCACTTTCCGTGGATGTTGTTATATCTGTTCAATATTTATAAACATTGCAACTTCTTCATTTGATAATATGAAGGGTTTCTAGAATATTACATTGTCAAGATTTGGTATCAAAGCTGGTTGATCCCAGTCTCTGTGAGGATCCCTCATCCTCTAAGGAGAGTGTGTTGTGGAAGATTTAAGGTTCATTTGCTGCAAGTTTGAGCTTGGAGGTACCATAGCTATCCCCAGCCTCTTGGAAGCACATGTCTACTTCATCACCCCTAGAGTTCTACATAAAGTGTTGCAGATTCTGTAGATTTTTTTTTTGATAATACTGCTACGTTTGGCATACTGGAGGAGGTTTGTGCATTACTTTGCATTTTTTTTAGGTCACCAAGTTTTAGATATGTGCAAAGAGTTGGTTTTACAAAGGCTAAAAATGAGTTTCACGCCACTGAGCTATTGAATGAGTTAAAAAGAGTTGCATCGAGCTCTTGCAAGCATTGATTGAGTTGGTTGTCATCTGGGTTTTGATCGAGCTTTAGAAAAATCTTACCGAGTCAGAGGGAGGTTGAGTAGATCATTGGTCGGGTTTCAAAATCCTATATTGAGTTATGGTCGAGTTGCTTGCTTCAATTCATTGGCAAGTTTGAACCTTGTTAGGTAAGCATTGAGTTGGAGATTGACCCAAACACCGAGCTAATCGTGAGTCCACAAACCTCCTTGCCGAGGTAAGGGTGATCCACAAGAAAACCTACACATGATTTAGAGAATCCAATTGAGATCCAAACAGAGATTGATCTCCCTCTTGCGTCGACCATCTCAAAGTTGATCTCATAAATTTGTGGGTAGATGTGAGTGGTGGACAAAGGTCTGTTTGTGAGAAAGAAAGAGGGATCAGAAGTCAAAGGCATCAATGCACTCCTCCAACGACCTACATAACACTCACAAATGGTCAATCCAACACCATGCAACAACAAAACAACGACCCAAAGTGGTGAGCAAATATAGATGGGGTATATAAGAACTTGCACAAAACAGTCGACCAAAACAAAGCAAAGGCATCCATGCAATTTTTTTTTTCCATTTTTGGAAAGGGGCCCAGAAAGATATTGAAATCATAATTTAAAAAAGGCATAACTTTCAACTGGTACCTCAAATTGAGGTGTTGTTCTTTTGAAAGTGTGTGTTTTTGTGAGCTTTAAGTCTTGGTCCTATTTTTTATAAGATTTGTTTTGTAAAAATTGTAAAAATTAGTATTTGTAAAGGCAAAGAGGCCAAAGAGCCCAATTTTTTTTTTTTTTACAATTTTGTACTCACAATGCATCCCAAAAGGGATTTTTTCCACAGAAGAAGAGACAAAATTGTAATTGCACTATAATTATAAAGTGTCAAAAAAACTTTTTCATTCTCATGGAGCTAGTTGCTTTCACTTTTCACTCATAATTTAGGGGGAAAAGATGAAAGACTTGCAAATTCTTCATTGATTGCTCAACAATGGTATTCCTTGCAGATTGGAGAAAAGTGAATGGAGGGTAGTTTTTCGTGCTAGTGCTAATTTAGAGCTACGAGCCAACCCAAAAAAGGTTTTATTGAGCCAAAAGCCAACCCAACAAAGGTTTTATTGAGCCAAAAGCCAACCCATCAGAGGTTTTCAAAATGTTCAGAGCTACTCGTTTGTTTTTCGAGCACACGTGCCAACCCAAAAGAGGTTTCAGACATCCAGAGATAGTTCCTGAGCCTATTCCATCTCTTGCACACCGTTCAGAGGAAGTACCTTCATCCAACTATTCCTATTTAGATGAGATCCAAAGAGACCATACTGAATTAAGGGGGGGAATGATAAAGTCCTTTGATTCACCTTAGAATAGGTTTCTTTTAGCATGTGTTTGCTAATAAATGTTTACCTCGTGTAAACATATTTTGTTTTAAAGTTTTTTCTCTCCTATTCACTTCAGACCATGATGAATTAAGGGGGGAATGTTAGGAATAAACTTATGTTAATTCATCATTTACTAAGTTGTAATGTTAAAGGAATTAAATTTTATTACTTTAACTTAGTTAGCTGTTAGTTAGCTATTATCTAGTTGTCACATCCCTAGATTAGTGGGGGCTATACTATTGTTAGTTTACTACTTTGGAATGTCCCCAGATGTGATTAGTTAGGGGAAATATGCTATTTCTGCATATTTTCTGTAGTTAGTATATTTGATCCACTTTCCGTGGATGTTGTTATAACTGTTCAATGTCTATAAACATTGCAGCTTCTTCATTTGATAATATGAAGGGTTTCTAGAATATTACATTGTCAAAATTTTTAGTGAAATCACTAAAATTGTATTCAGTTGTTCTAGAATTATGAGCTCCATCTTTTCTTGGAAGTTCATTGACAAAATGGTAGGGGAGAGATGCAAAGTTGAGTTTGTTGGTATTGAGGAGTGGAAACAAAATGTTGAGCTTTGGATAATTTTGAGAAAAGGTGGATTTAATAATTTTATGGAAAGAGTTAAAGTGCATGACCTCCACCTTTCTCAAGAATTTGATAAAAACTAGAATGAGAGGAGAGTCACTTATAAAGGAAAGAAATTCAAAATCACAAATGATTCTATTACCTGGGTTACTGGTTTACATAGAAAGGGTTTGAAGTTCTTCAATAACAATATAGATAACATGGTGGAGGAGGAAAAAATTCTGGGCAATGGCGAGTCTACAAGCACAAAAAAGGGGGATTTTCATTGATTCTCTTCCTTATCCTTACAACATGATTGGTTTGTTGGTGATGAAATGCATCACCCTTGAAGGAAGGTTTAAGGTAATGCCACATTTCCATCTAGTACTTTTAAACCATTTCAAGAGGAAATGCCTAGTAAGTTTTCCTTTTTTCATTTTATAATCCTTGGAGCATTCCATCAATCTGGTGAAGTGGGGTAAAAGGGTGTATCCTTTACACCATGTTGTTATAATGATGCTTTATAGATGATTTGATCTCTTGATTCTCCACCCTCAACCTTCTGCTTTCCAACCTTCGGATCCCCCTTTTGTTTCCCCTTCTTCTTCTTCTTCTCTTCCCATCTCTCACCTACCTGCTTATGCCGCCTCGGGCTCACCTCTTCCTTTAACAATCCTCCGGCCTTTGATCCCTTTGGATTTACTCATCCCACCACCATTCCCCCTGACCCTAACCCCTCTTCTTCTAATCTTCCAACGTCCATCCCCTCCACCTTTGTACCCCGTTCACGTAAGAGATCTCACAAAGTTTCATGGGACAACGCTTTTAAGAGCAAGGCTCCCATTCATGATTTTTTTGATGGTGTTGTCCCTCCCCCATCCTCCTGGGAGAAGGTAAGGTTATTCTTAGCCTTCTATCCATGGGAAAGAAATATTCATAGCCTCATAATGTAACATATGTAATCCTTAGAGTTGAGATGGAAAAAAACTCAACTGGATTAGCATTGAGGTAAAAGAACTCAAATAAAATTTTGAAGTCTATAGGTTAGAGAGTGAAGATGGCAAGACAAACAAGAAGGTGGTTTAGGACTTTGGCAAGAGGGTTTCCAAGATTGAAAAGGAACCAAAAAATTTTAGAGCCAAACACTGTGACATCCTCTCTATTCTTAAGAGAACTATAGACGTTGTTTTCCTCATTACTACACAACTTGAAGATCATAAAGGGAAGGAGAAGTTTAAGAAAGAAACAAGCCTCAAAGAAATAAAAAAAGGGCTTGACAACATAAAAAAGAATTTCCAGAAGATCATGAAGTAGTCTGGTTTGGCTACTGGCTCTCCACCTTTTGTTGGGTCCCTATTGTGATTTTGATGTGATGCTATTGATATATTGCTATGTTTATGTTGACATTCTGCTATTTTTGTAATTCTTGTTGTTAAAATATTTCCTAAAATTGTTTTGAACTCTTGTGCTTTGTAATGCTTATTTGGGCTATGGCCTCTATGTAATTGGGTAGGGTCCCAACCAAAAAACCTTTATCCTCACTAAAAAAACATGGAACACTAATAATTAATTCCTAACAAAGAGTCACATCTATTAAAAAATTTAAGCAATAAAAAAACAAGAGTCAAATTACCTCGAAGTACCCTTGTATGGGAAACAAGCCATCTGATACGCCATAATAACAATTATAGTTTTAACATTAAGAACAAAACATAAAATTAATACTCCAGTTATTTAAAGTAATCCTTGGTCTTATCAATAACCATAATTATGACCTAGCTTTTTGTGGTGATTTTCTCCATCTGTACATAAATACAAGAGAAAAAATGGGCTTGTTAAATGGCTAAGACAAAACCATTTACAATGTACAATTGTTTACGATGATTTTTCCAAGAAAAATAGGTATAAATAGTTGAGAAGTATTTTAATTAACTATGAGATGGGAAGGGGAAAAAATACCAAGGAGGTTTGTTTTTGGGTTGAAATTAATGGGAAATAGGTCGATAATTAAGGAACAAAGATCAAACCATGGCTAAGAACAAAACATCAAACCAATGTTCCATCTATTTGAGGCTATCATTGATCTTATCAATAGCCATAATTATTATCTATATTTGTATGGTGATCCGCTCCAACTACAAATAAATACAAGTGAAAAAATGAGTTTTCTAAATGGGTAAGCTAGAACCATTTCTAATGTACAATTATTTACAACAATTTTTACAAATTTAGAAAAGTATAACCAACCAAGTTTTATTCCAAATGACTACGAGATGGGAGGGGGAAAGAAGACCAATGAGGTTTGTTTTTGGGTTGAAATCAATGGGAAATATGTCAATAACAAAGGAACAAATATTTGACCATAATTAAGAGGAGGTAGGGAATTTCAAGAAAAGATAAATATTTTTTTAGATAAGGTAAACGCATTTAGTTTTGAAGGGGACCAAAAAATCCCCAATTACAACAGGAGAAAAGATAAAGCGCTAAAGCACACAAGAGGAGGCCTCTCCCAATAGCCAAAAAATAATAAATAAAACCATAAACTTTATGAAGTACACCCAGAATCGTAACTAGAGCAATTCCATAAGGCCCAATCAGATTTGACATTAAAAGATTTCTTCGAGAGGACTTTCATCCATCCGTCAATGGCATCCTTGGAAATGGATGGGGCACTCGGGAGGTCAGAATTAAGTCCACCTTGGAGGCAAACCGAAATACCGTTGTTGGTCAAAGAGTACATGTGAGCCACATCACCGTTTGCATCACCACCAACCGGAAACCTAGCGCCGTAGGTCTGTCCAAAACCATAGTTACATTCACCAACCTCTACATGTGGAACAACACAATCAAAATTCAAATCCTCCTTCACCACCTTAAAGACAACAACTGCCTCGAGGTTCACATCAATATTCAAATTTGAATTAGAGGGAAACCGGTCCAAATTGGGCCCACCAACATTATTCCTCAACGTCTCTTCCATGCCAGTAACCTCCAGCTCATGTAAGGGATGTGAAACTTGACCCAACCCAACACCGTCCATGGGAGATCCATCAACAACCACCTTGGTAGTTTGAGAAAGAGTCAGACAATAACAGAGCACAGATGAGCGGAGCACCTCACAACCACTAGGAGAACCGATAAATCCAACTCCCACAACAAAGAAAGAAGCAATCCCCACAAACTCTTTAACCCTGTCATCCTCCTCCATAAATAAGGATTCAAGATATGAATCCATTTGAGGAATCGAAACCCTAAGGGGATCCAAATCCATGTGCTCCTGGCCTGATAAGTGATCACTGCAACAAGACTAAGCCTTGAGACCCACCTTCCTGCATTTCTCACAGAAGATCCTCGATTGTTCCACTTCGGTGACCTGTTCATGATTGCCATCCACTGTATTGAGATAGATGCTCTTGGGCAATAAGGATCCCACTAGAACGTTAATAGAAATTTTAGCATAAACTAGTCTTGATCGAGCCTTTGTTGTCGGGTCCACAACAATGAGCAAGAGCTTTGGCTATGCCGAAAAAACCTTCGGCTCCCAAAACTCCAAGGGAAGAGCTTGTAGTTGAATCCATATTGGAAGTTCAGGTAAAGAGCCAGACAACCCAGGTTTCCATTGCATTATACTGGGAGCCGTTTTTCCAAAGAACCATGACACTCCTAGAAGCAACCGTTACAGATCTTCTTCTTTCTGAAAGCAGAAAAAGAAATCACCTTTAGCCATATCCCTGACCTCCACCTTGCATTCCCATTTCCTTTTGCACCACTCTCGAATGGAATCTATATTCGGTCTTCGACCCCCAAAAGTGCCCACAGCTACAAATCTGAATCAACTTTTTGCTCGTTCTCGAATAGTCTTAGGAATATCCAAATGTGGGCTGACATCATTCTATGAAGGCACAAGTTTGATGGGTGCTCGGAGAGACACCCCAAACAACCTCTGAGCCCATGAGGACACACCCAAGGCTCCCTTCGCAACTCCACCCACAGGTTTCTCAATATTCATGGACGTAGTCTTCCCCTCATTCACAGGTGCAACAACAAATTACTCCATGGGAATATTTTGGTTTATGACATTTACCTTTTAAAAGGTTGTTTGGATAATGTATGACCAACATGTAGTTTCATGTGGAAAATGCACCATGCCAATATTGACATTTAGTTTTGGCGGGGAGTGCCAAATATAACAATCATACCTTGCTAATGAAACTCGAGGAATAATACTTAAAAATTAACATTAAGAGATTTTTTGAGGTTATTTAATCTAATTTAAATTAAATCTTATTTCAGAGTAACTTACTATAACAAATGATATTCAGATGATTAAACACAGTAATGTAAAAACACTAAGCATTTAAAGATGTAATACCCTAAGCAAATGAAGGGAGAAAGATGACTTGGATGATTATGTGCAACTTGGGAATGATCGAGACTATGTATTTGTTGGAACATGGTGGAAATAGTATCAAGATGGCTCACTGAGGGTTTGGAAACCCAGTAATGTATAGGACAGAAGCACCTACAGGAGGACAGGAGCACCCTAGGCACTAATGGGTGATATGGGTGCGTGTGTCTGCTAAAATACTAAAAACCTGGCCTTTATGGGTCAAAAGGTCTTCATTGTTACTTGCTCTTTGTTTCTTCGGTTTGGGTGTTAGGTCGTTGGTCATACCTATAAGCTGTAAAACAAATGACTACCTGTACATTCCCACAAATCACATAAAATATAATAAAAAATATATAGAATGTGGATTCAGATTGACCTCGATAGTCACTCGAAGAGTGAACTTATAGCTGAGCATTGCACTACATCTCAGACTCTATGTAGTTCTTTTTGTGTGTGTGTGTGTATCCATGTCCCGTGCCCTAGGTTTCCCTTGTGCAAGTTGCACGATGATAGCAGGCTAGATCTAGATTTCCTTGAATATGCAAAGATGTGTGTGATGGAATAGAATAAACTCTCCTCCTATGTAGTGCATGCAACCCTTGACCCTTGTATGGATGTGTTAGATATGTACTTTGTAGTGCTCTTATGCCTTTGTGCAAGCTTAGGTGGTGATAGATAATGCTTATGGTGCTTGACCGCTTATTTAGAAGAAGTAACTAAGAGTATATGCGATTCGCTTGTTTGAATTTCGTAATTGACAAATGGAAATCCGAACCAAAGTATAAAAAGGTGACTAAGAAGTGAATATGGACTCAAAAGAGTAAGAAGAAAAAAAAGAGGGACAAGAGCACCCAAGAGGGACATGAGTGCTTGGGTGCTTCTGTCCTAGCTGAGCGTTAGTGTTTGAGGCCATTAAAAGGTAAATCGGTCAAGTGCTGACAAAACTGTAAGATGTGTAAAGCTAGTAAAGTGCAAGAGATAAAACAACCAAAAGACCAAAAGGAGTTGTGAACCACTAGTTTTCTTGTTTAAGAATCATGTATACATTAGTATGCTTTAGGACCTAGAAATGTACCCAAGTGTATATATTTTGTATCTACATTTTCCCCCACTTTATGATGTTGAGTCAATGCTTGATAGCAAAAAGTAGATAGAAGATGCATACCTTGTAATCCAAAGAGGAGTGTAGTCGATAGGGTGCCAAGTGGACAAGTATCCATGTGAAGTGTGAAGTGATTGCAATTTGAAGTGTGGCAATCAAGAAAAAGGAGGTAGACCTTAGGGGTGAATAATATGTGTAGTAGCGTGCTGTTGGAGCTTGCACTTGTTGATGTGAGCTGCTTCTTGTTGCTTGTAAGGATGGACCTGTAAAAGTGTTAGGAAATATTAGTTATTGTGAACATGGAATTATATCATCTAGATGATAATATAATAATGTAATAGCTATATTAATATAGTTACTGTGAGTGTGTGAGTGAGTTGTAATAACAACTCATGTAGCTGTCCTAAGAGATGAGGTGAAGTATTTTAGGGATTTGAGATGATGTTTGACTCTATGAAATAAGGAGTAAACAATATTATTAAATGTAATCTCTAATCAATGAATAAGACATTTGAATCATTTGATTAGAACCTGTCAATTTTATTGTGATCAGTTTATTGTTGTATTATCTCTACAAACATCTGATCCAAAGTTAAAATTTTGTTTAGTAATTGATCCATGCGATGGAATTATGATTTTTTTTTATAGGGGAAATCAAATTGATTATTTCCTTGAAGATGAAGTTCTGTAGTGTTTGAGACTTTAATTTCCAGCATATATTTGAGGTGATTTGTAGGTAATTATAAGTTTTATATCACTATGCAAATCTCCATGTCTTCCATGATATGAACACTTCATTCGCAGATATATTTTCAGTTGTCCAAATAATGCAAAATTTTAGGTCACCACTCGTTGGAGTAAACAGTTCATGAAGAATTTCCCGCAACATAAGTGTATCTTTCCAGATCATGTGTCTCCATACACAGTTCCAAAGGCGTGAGGGAGGCTCATTATTACTTCTGGTGGTTGTTAATCCAGAGTCTTCATTTGTGTTCACCATCTGGATGACAGTCTTTGTTGAGATTGCATGGATGGATAATGCTCTTATCATATATTTCCAATGCCTGATTAAGCACTACAGATTCCTGAGGAGAAAATATGTACATCCTACAGTTCGGTCTTCCATTACTTCTTCAATTGCCATATGCACCGAAATGTAACGCATTTCTTGGTATACACACGTTTTGGTTTTCGCATTCAATATTCGTTCTGTTGGGTACTGTGGTAAGTTACGTGGTATTTATCAAGGCTCAATTAATATATTTTTTTGTTTGTGAGCTAGTCTTTAAAGTTTGTTAGTATTTTAAAACGTCTAAAGTTTTATTTAACATGTCATAAGTGAGTGTTTTGGTATAAATTTTGTTTATAATAATTTGTTTCCTTTTTTTAGTTCGTTGTAATAGTATTTTAATTCAGGTCATTAAAAGTAAAAACCACTTTTGTAATAATTACGCCGGAGGCGTGGCTATAGTGCACTCGGTCTCCAACGACGACGGTGTGCAGCTTCCTGCTGCTTGTCATCAGATCCTCCTGCTTCACCTTCCTGTCGAGGAGTGCCCGCGTGTTGGTTCTTTGGTGATCTGCGTGTCCGTTTTCGGCTGCAGCTGTCCCTGTCAATTATTGCAAACCCTTCAATATGGTCTCCGCTTGCATGTGTGGTTTCTTCTATTCTTGTCTGTTATCGCTTTGCTTCTGCCGCCCCTGTTTCAAACCTTCGGTGCACAGGTTTGTTTTGCTATTTTTCCATGTTCATTGTTGTTTATTTTCTTTGTTTTCTATTGTAGGTAATTAATTTTCTTATACAACGATCTAAACTGTTGGTTGCTGTCTCAATGTTTGCTTCCATTTCCCCATAATGTTTTACATATAACAGTTCCCCGATGAACATTCAAATGCATTACTTTCAAATTGATATAAAAAAATAGTAGACAAACAATTAGGCAAGAGAAATCAGGGTGCACGCAAGCTGGCCTGTAGACTTTGCCTCTGTAACAAGTAAGGCTGAACCCGGAAAAGCCGAGGCAATAAGCTGAAATAGTACCTCCAGGGAAAAAAAAAGTGCATTCAAGCTGACCTGTAGACTTTGCCTCTGTAACAAGCAAGGCTGTACCCGGAAAAGCCGAAGCAATAAGCTGAAATAGTACCTCCAGGGAAAAAAAACGCAAGCCTAGAGGTGTAGGATGGCAAGGCTGGACATGCCATGGGAAAAAATGAGATGGTTGTGGAGTGCTATTGGGAGAAAAGGCACGTGAACTGTTTGATAAAATGCCTCGAAGAAATGTGGGCTCATGGAATGCCACGATTGCAGGATATGCACAATGTGAATTTGTTGAAAATGCCCGTGAAGTGTTTGATAGAATGCCCCGAAGAGATGTGATCTCAAGGAGTGCCATGATTGCAGGATATGCACAAAATGGACTTGTTGAAAAAGCCCATGAACTGTCCCCATATGCAGCTTTACCCACCTGTGCCGTTGCATTTGCTACCCGCACATTTTGTCAAAATAAGCTTATCAACATGTATGTTAAAAGCATAATGCAAAGGGGATTTTTGTCAGATGTCGTAGTTGCAAATGGCCTACCAGACATGTATGCAAAATGTGAGAGAATACACAAGGCACATGAACTGTTTGACAAAATTTCTCAAAAAAAAGTGATTTACTTGATGACGCTTTAAGGCTTTTCAAAGAAATGCCTCAACTAGATGTCCTCTTGTGGAGTGCCATGGTTGCAAGATATGCAAAACCGAACTCCACAACCTTTTCCATCATCCCCCTAGCATGTGGCAACACAGGAGCTTTATACCAGGGTGTGGGCGGGCACACAAACTATTTGGACAAATACCTCAAAGAAATGTGGTCTAATGAAATTCAATGATAGCAGAATATCAACAAAATGGTGGTCTTAATGAGGCTTTCAGAATTTTCAAAGAAATGCCTCAACCTGATGTCATCTCATGGAATGCCATGTTTGAGGGCTCTGTTGGAAGCGGAGCTTACTACAGATAAAATCCAAGCTGTTGAGGTTGTGGGTTCTGGTTCGCGAGTCCCTTCAATAATGAAAATATTAACAGATTTCTTTGGGAAGGAACCAAGGAGGACCAAATATAATCCACACTTGAAGAAAACAGTGATGTTCTACTGCTCCATGTCTAAGAAACCACTAGAGGCGCTCCTAGAGCTGGTATGTTTTATGCTTCACAAATCTGAACATTTGGCCACTGAATATCAAGTTTAGGAAGATTTGAAAATGCTTTATCAGAACTTGTTCGAACCTGATCTGCCTAGAAATAATGGATTGGCCAAGGAGATAGTAGATGCAACAAGAATGTTGTTGGATTCTAACCAATTCATGAAAGACTATGAGAAAAAACACCCAAGTGTAGAATTCAGAAAGAGGTTAAGATACTGGATAATGGCTGAGATTCTTAATGAAAAAGACCATTGAGAGCCATAACCCACGGAATTCTTGGAATTCCCAGAGGATGCTACAATATATATGTTTTAAAAAAATGAGAGTGAAAACCATTGTGGAACTTGAGGGTATTAAAGATTCAATGGGCTTGAAATTCCTTCTGGGAAGAAAAAACAATGCCACTGTTCAAGTAGACTGTCTTCCAGGTATCATGTCTGAGTTTAGGACAGAAGAAGGGGTCAATCTGTGAACTGTTGATTGGTCTTGTGGAACAACAGAGGATGATGGAGAAAAAATGATTGAATGTGAAGAATGTCAAGTGTGGCTACACATTCGGTGTGTTGGTATTTCAGATACAGAGCTGCCAGACACATTTATATGCCTCACTGCGATAACAATCATTCTACTATTACTACTTCCTTAGATCATAGTATATGTAGATAATTTGTGAGCAGACCTCCAAATTGGACTGACAACATAATTTTTCATTTGAATCTATTCATTATGATAATCATTGCGAGGGGAGAGCTCCAAATTGGACTCTTAACATAATTTTCCGCATGAACCAATTCATTATGCATTTATCTATTTGTTGGTTCTGGAAATTCCACATATAGATTTCGTCAATAAGGTTCATTGTTCGTTGCGTATCAAACCGTAAATAAGTAAATGTAATTGTTTGGCTTGGTATCCCAAAGAATTTGGTTTTCAATTCTGCACGTTTTGATTTTATTTAGTGTGTCTACCATGGTCTGGCAAAAAAATAGATTGGAATGTTGGGTTTTAATTTAATTTGAACTTTAGCAGTCCTTAAGTTCACATCTTTGAGATGATCCATGTGTTCCTTCAGTGAATTTTGGCAGGATAGATTTGGTTTGCACTCAATCATCTAAGTGGCTACCCTTCTTTCTCTAGAGCCTCTACTTGCTTTTAATCTTATCCTGATCTCTAACTTTTTTGTTTGCAATGTAGTGCGAGTGAAGTGGCCCTCAATTCAAAATTTCCAACTTTGTTAAATTCAATACAGAAAATTATATGCATATGGTAATGCCCAGATACCTTTAGTCTACATCCTTAAGGCGAATTGTGTCTGCGTTGAGTAAATTATGGTTGGATAGATGCGGTTTGCTTATTCATGCGATTGCTTATCCTAGCTCTACCATTGATTTGAATCATGGTAGCAATTTCTTTTAGGCTTTTTATGCCAATTGCAATTGCATGAATGTTTCTAAATAGTTACAAGACATTTTCAACAAATCCATTTTGCGCATATCCTGCAACCATTACTATCCACAATACGACAATTTTTGGATATATTTCTCAAAACCAGGGGCTTCAACAGAATCTGAAACTATTTTCTGTTCAAGCCCAACTTAAATTGCATTCTGCATTTCTCCCAAGAGATAGAGACACGAACTCTAATTCCTCTTCCCAGCTTTGACACTCCTAAAATACAATAGAATTGTAACTAAAAGTCTGCGGATAGTTATGTATAATTTGAGTAGTAATTGTTGCTAGCAAATGTAAGCAGCAGCTGAGATGAATTTTTATTTTAACTTGGACCATTAATTTATCTTTGTGTGTCATCCTTGACCAACCACCATCAGATTGAAGTTGAGCTCAAAACATTAAGGTTATCACAGTCATTGATTGAGTGTGGAAAGCACAGTGCTCTCACTACGTTATTCAAGGTTGAAGCCACTATGGGAAGAGTTAAAATACAATCTACATTTCATTGCTCTAACATCAATAATCCTTTACAAATTGGCATACAACATTGTTCAAATCTGTTGGGAGACCCTCACCCAGATTTGGCATGAAGAATTTCCAAGAATCCTGTAACTTGCCCTTCCAATCTCACTTTATCTGAGCTTCCATCTTCAGCCCCATTACAGCAGTCCATATGAATCACATCTCCTAGATTACTACCAACTCTGCAAAAAAACATTAGATAGAGAACAATATTGAAGCATCTTTTTGTTCTATTAATTCAATAGAAACCTTTAGTAAACAACAAATTATTTTAATGCTATACGTATCGTAAATTGCTATACAAATTCTACAAGGCAATAACGGTGGATCAAGCTTCATCAATCACCTAACAAATCAATTGTCTGCCGTACTAACCCCGTGTGTTCCAATCAGAGTTAGTTTACATATTACAAACATTTGTTATTAAGGACAGTTACAAATAGAAAAGCATGTCAGTATAAACCCCTAAACCCTGCCATAACATATATGTTCATAAAATTCATTCACTTCACTCTAAGTAGCAGCTATTTTCATTCAAACTTTTGCGTACATTCTCATTAAAATTTTCATGGTTTACTCTCTTTTACATTAAAGAAACTAAATACCGTTTAGGCAGAATACACTTTCTGTTTGGATTCTAGCATGTATAGAAAGTCTAAAACGAAATTTTCCACAATTCCAGGTTAAAAAAAGTTTTTACCATTCTCATAGAACTTTTCACCATTGTATACGGTACTTATCTTTTACACACTTATGGCAGTGTCAACCATAAAGTGCTAGGACTTGTCAGAAATGGAAAATACTACTCCAAGAAAAGCACTTGGCGCACCAACAACTATCAACAAGCTACATCCATATCATATGGCATGGATATTGGAAGGAAGAGTCATTCGCAAAGGAACAATACATAACTACAACAATGCAAAAGGAGAAGGCCAGATTCTCAATTTCAATGTAATTGACACTCTTGGTGATGACATAAACGTTACATGCTTTGGCAAAGCTGCAACTTTTTACCATGCAAAAATCCAGGAAGGCACAGTTTACACAATTTCAAAGGGTACGCTCAAATATGTTAAGATAGGCTATAGGGATTCCAGCAGCCCATGGGAAATCATGCTAGAAATGGATTCTATTATAGAGATCTGTACAGAACCTACTGCGTACATACCAACAACTGCTTTCCACTTCACACCAATTAGTGCTATTCAAAAAATTCCTCTAGGAGCCACAGTGGATGTTTTAGGCGCAGTAACTTTTTGCTCTGGTATTTCTACAAGCACCCGACCAGATGGAAGTAGCACACAACATTCTACAATCACTATGAAGGACCACACCGGATATTGCATAACAATTACTCTATGGGGAGTTCTCTGTGATGAGGCAAACAACATCTTACAACCACAACAAGGTCAGCTTGCAGTCGCAATGCCAATACTAGCTGTTAGAAAAGCTAAAACCGCAGAGTTTAGGGGAAGAACACTAACGTCAGTTCCTTCCACCCAGCTGTTTGTAGCACCAGCAGTACCGGAGACAGAATCACTACAAATTTGGTTAACTACTACTGAGGCATCTACCAGCACAGCTCCGCTCACTACACAAGCAGCCGTGGAGAAAAACATTGTTGATATTCATGCTTGTACCAGCCCCAGTCCTAACCAACAAATTGCTACCGTTGCAACTATTATACATCTCAACATGGAAAACTATTGTTACCCTGCATGTTCACGGCTTGTTAATAATAAACAATGCCGAAAAAAGCTAAATTCCGGCCCAGATTCAACATGGCATTGCAGCAAATGCAACTTGCCCACAACTACATGTGATTATAGATATGCTCTACACATGATGGTGGAAGACCGAACTGGGACCATATGGGTGACGGCCTTCGATGACGTAGCATTAACCCTGCTTGGGGTACCTGCTAATGCTCTGAAAGAGCCAACAAGGAGTACAGATGACCTGTGGAACATTATTAAACAGGTGTTGTTTCATACGTACAGGTTCATTTTCTTTGTGATCCCATCTACCTATAAAGGAAAGGAACAACTCTCTTGCACAATTCACAGCATGACTCCTGCCGAACAAGACGTGGATCACGCAGAGCTGATAGCAACATTTCTAGATGGCACAGAATGAAAAAACAACTACAATTTTTTTGTGTATATACGTGGATCACACAGAGCTGGTAGCAGCATTTCTAGATGGCACAAAATGAAAAAAACAACTGCAAATATTTTGTATATATACGCTTGTTAAAAAAGGACTTCACTTGTTTGTAATATGTTGTACATATATGTATATATATGAAGACAAGTATTTTGTGTACAATCCATCTTCTTATTGTTGTACAACTAATTCTAGCTAGACCTGATTGCTGCTTATAAAACAAATTCTTATAACCATGCTTACAACATACTTAGTGTAACCATTTTAAAAGTTACTTCCAATATTCACATAAACAAAAAAAACATCTTTGTATTTAATAAACTATAATTACCTAACAAATATTATAGTTAAAATTGTAATCACAAAGAAATTAAATCTCCTCCCCTCTGGGATTTCCTAAAAAATATAGCTTACTTATGAATTTTTACATTTAAAGATAAATCCTGATCTCCAGACCTATGTAGCTAATTTTTTTGCAATACCACAATGTCTTCAATAAGCTTCAATGTTTCCCATAACCCATTCCATTTCTTTGACAATGAAAATTCTCTCAATATACTTCAATTCATAGACTCCAATAGGTAAAAAACACCCTTAAATGTGACATTGAAACTCTTCAATCATGCATTGTTCATTTTGTCAAACAATTAATAGACATCCTATTTAACCACTTCTACTAAAAAAAACCTATGTAAATCTTTGCCAATACTACATCAACCAATTCAAAACTGATGTCAAAAGTTTCCTTCCAGTTTGGTCCATTCAAAGCGTCCCTATCCATGCATTTATACCTTTCCTGGTTCAAACATGCCTTCAAAATTCCTCTATCACCCACTAGCGGTTTCCATATTTTACTTGGAAAATAAACTGTGCGGGGATATCTAAAATACTATAAATTCCCCTTCAAATAAATCATTGATCCATAAAAATATTCTCTCGCTCTGATACCAAATAATGATTTAGATCAGACTACAAGTATTGTACGGCGGAGCCTATCTCTCACGCACGTTCGTGGGGAGATAGACGAATTCAAACTCCCAACCTCCGAAATGTTACGTTGGAGGCCTACCACTGAGCCAAAGCAAATGTTACTGTAAGATTTGACTATTTTTAATTAAATACACGACCACCAAACATGCGTGAGGGATAGTCAGAACGGTATTGTACACAGAACAAGAATTTTCTTCTATTATGATTAGAATTATACATTGGCTATTATATAGCCATAAAGACAACACACTCCTTTCCAAATAAATAGAAACTAGGTACAAGAAAGAACCCGGAATAATCATGGGTATAACAAACATATATATTATTGTTGTACTATACAACAATAATCCCATTACTAATTACTCACTAAAAAATATTAACGAGAACAGTAATAAATGTTTTCCTAACATTGATTAGGATAATATACCATTGGTTACCAACCCTATTTAAATTAACCATTTTAGTTAAATCATTTGGTATTTTCTTGAGCTATTCTTCCAAATCATAATGGCCCTAGGTTTTGCATTTTATTCCTAATATCGGTTGGTTTGGATCTTAGCAATATCTTAAACTCCCACTTCCTACTTATAATCATTTCAAATTCAAACCATTCTCTATACCTATCAATAACAAACCTCCATTTAAGTCTATTCAATTGCCCTTAGAAACTTCTAACAATGAACATTCCTATGATGAAGATATTGATGTTGATCAAGAACAACTTGATGCTCTATCTCATTTCCGTTCTAATTTTCATTATTATCCGAATCATGTGCAGTTAGTTCTTGATGTTCTATTAGTTGTCATACACATGCATTATAACCAATGACTATTGTATTTACTAACCTATACTATTTTAAATACAGCTCAACACCTCCCTTTTTACTATTTTAACACATTTTAAAATTGCCAACATGAGTAGGGTTGCTTACACCGACAACGCCCATCAAATGTTTTCAATTTATGTGTCATCAAGGAGTTAATCACGTGCCCGATATCTGTAATTGTTGGAGAATCATATTAAAATCTATACCCACAACAACATTCTACTTCTGCGCCTATATTATAATAGACTGCACTAAAGCAGTCTCTTATATTCATCAAGCAATATGTGAGTAATATCATGTCCAAATTCAGATTTTTCCCCAAGCTCCACAATATTCCTATGTACGAGTTAGGTGGAATTGGCATCAACATTGCATAGCAATCCGTGTAATAACACACGAGGAAGCCCAGGTGTTCACTTACAGAGAGCTCCAATTTGCTACAAACAATTTTACCCCTGCTAATGTTATTGGCAATGGAGGATTTGGGTCGGTGTACAGAAGTGTCCTACCTGATGGCAGAATACAACTACCTCAACAAAATGCCTATAAATAAAGTTACAACAAGCATAAGCACTCACAACGACAGACAAATCTACAATTAAAAAAGTAAACAGAGGAAACAGTCTGCTTTTAAAAAAACAATTCAGTCACGAAGTAGGTTTTACATGCATCATTGAACTTATATCAGAATTATGAATCGCAGCAAAGACTGAACTTGTACTATTTGGATCCTATCTTTTAGTAATTCACTCTAAAAATACTGTAACTCCAGCTGTGGAGAGCAACTAAGAAATGAATCTTGAAGATTAAGATTAACAAAGGTGAGAAAATGAAAGAATATAAGGCTGAACAGTTGGCGCAGTAAGGTGTTTACCAAGGTAGGAGAGGTGGCCGAAGTGCTCTTGCAGACGAATACAATAACAAATTTTAAAAAGGGTTTTGCATTTGTTGGATTTCAACCACAGAAAAAGCAAAGCATGTTGTGGATGAACTGAAGAATGCTGCTGCCATTTGTTTTGCACCAAAGAAAACATTGTCTTTCATATCTTTCACTCTCATAAGTGATGTGTTCTTTCAGCTCTCTTATTTGGAGCTGCATTGTTTATATGTTGAGGAACACAGGTGAACTTTCATAAGTTGTATAGGCTATGTTTTTATAGATTGGAAATTTGTTTAACACCAATTACTATTATTAAAAGTAAAATTACAAAAAATGTAAAATATCTTACAGAATCTTACATCCATGTTCTCTTATTGTAGGTATTACCTTAACACATCAAAAAAATGGAAAATGCTCAACGCCGCCTGCACTATAACCAAAATAAAGAAGCTCTAAATGCCAGACGCCGCCAAACTTACGCACTTCACAAAAACACCCTCAACACATCCCGCTGCAACAAACAACAACCCAACTTCATTCCCTTACCCCAACTTGCTGCCCTAGACGAACACCCTGCTTTGCCTCCTTTCAACAACATTCAACACACATTCCGAGCCCGCTTAGAATCTCTCCTACCTGGTGAAATTTGTTCAATTTGCAAGGAACACTACCCAGGAATGCAATCAAGACTTACCCCAAATGGAATTAGTTGTCGTAGGTGTTCCTACGAAAAAAAAGGACACCGCTTCTCTTCGTGGAACAATATGGACCCCGGGCCCCAACCCATAGAGCTATCAATTTTAACCCAAGTAGAGGAAATGTTGATAGCTAGAGTAGCCCCGCTATTACAAGTTACCCATGCCCGTGGAGGCCAATACATGTACACCGGCCACACCATTAGTTTTCCCCAAGACATTACATCCATACTACAGTACTTACCTCACCGCCCCGAAACACTAGACATTTTAATCCTAAAAAGATTAGGCATGGAAGGAAAATCTTACGAATGTTTTGTTAGCAGAGCCCACATCCGCAATGCACTTTCCTACAAAATCCAACACGACCCATATTACAGTGATGTCATCATAGATGAAGCCGCCCTTTCAAGTTTACCAATACCAGCAACTAACATGTTTAACACCCTACCCCATATACTTGAGCAACCCAATTCCCCAAACCCCCCAGCAACTGACACAAATGAAGCTGAACCCAGTCTTTTAGACCCAACCCTTGTAACATCATTTGTTGCAAGCCTCCCACCTATTGATACAGAGGTTGCCCAAATTAGGGCCTACGCCCAACCCACGTCAAACCCATACCCATCATCAGTTAAATGGCCCCAAATCAGTTCAGTTCCCATCAATGAATACACAACCGAGGGTTTATTCTCGATGGCCTTCCCAACTCTATTCCCATCGGGCGCAGCTATGTTTCTGCAAGCCCGCACCTCTGAGATTGAAATGCATGAATACGCGCTTCATCTGCTACGCTACCATGACAACCGATTTGGAAGCCATCCTCGTTTCCGCTATTTCCTTCTTAATCTTATGATGCGCCATAGAAGCCAAGCCACTTCCACTGTTTTTGCAAAACAACAGATTGAAGACAACACACCCACAACAATAGAACATCTCCGCACATTGTTAGAAACCCTTCCGGATGAACAAATAGCCAACCGTCTTATGCGGTTTGGCTCCAACCTAAGAGGCACCCGTTCTTTTTGGACACAATGCAAGAACGAACTTAACGACATGATTTCCCAACTAGGAACACCAACCTTATTTTTCACTCTAAGCGCTGCAGATACTAAATGGCCAGACCTGCACCGCCTCATGCCAGGAGCTTGCCCCCCCACCCCTTCTGCTGCCCAAAAATGGAGAAACCACAACATTATTACATATCCGCACTTGACAGCTACATATATGGCTGCAAGGTTTGCAATATTCCGTGAAGAAATCTTAGAAAAACATCTACACACAAAAGACTTCTGGTACAGGTAAGATAATGTACCTTTCAAAGCTTAGCTTACAACTATTGTGGACTCTTTTACCGTACATGTTTCATACTAACACTTACTATACCAGGTTCGAATGGCAACACAGAGGCTCCGCACATATTCATGGTTTCATATGGCTCACTGATAGTCCAAATATGGACACCCTAGACTGGGCAAACCCCAACGACGTAGAAGTTGCAAAATCATTCTTCGACAGGCAGGTCACAGCTTGGAACCCACTTCCAAGCTTTCAAGATGCTTCTCGAACACCACATGCAACGACAGATGATCCATGTTTGCTACATTCATCAGAAATACTGCTTGCACCTGCCAACAACGACTACATAGCTTTAGTCAACCGGGTTCAGCGCCACACAAAATGTACTACAGCTACGTGCTTACGAAAGAAAGGCAACCAATTACAGTGTAGGTACAAATGCCCATGGCCAATACAAGCTGTATCGACACTATGCCTAGACACACTGGGACATGCAGTGTACACTCCAGCTCGTAACGATGACAGGTTAAACATCCACAACAAAGATATGCTAACTGCCTGGCGAGCCAACATCGACTGCCAGCCCGTAGTTTCACGTCATGCTGTTTTGAAGTACATAGCAAAATATGCATCCAAAGCTGAGCACAAGTCCGAAACATACCACCATATGCTTGTCAGAATCTCAGCAACCACTGAGCCTGGGAAAAAAGTCAGCACAGCATACAACAAGCTCCTTTCCGAAACAATTGTTGACCGGGATATAGGCACACAAGAAACTTGCCACATGTTGCTGAAATTACCACTTACCGTATGCAGCCGAGTGTTTGTGACACTATCAGTGGGAAAAACCATCTACAGGAAAATTTCAAAGAGCAATTCTAGCAAAAATTGTACAACACCATTTATAGATGCCTACAGAGCCCGTCCGCTTGCCCTAGACAACTATTGTTTAATAGAAGCCGCTTGGTCATGGGCCTATGACAAGCGTAGGAAAGCGCAGCCATGGAAAGAATGCCAAAAACAGGCAATAGTTAGAGTCTTTCCACGAATAATAACCGTTCCTGCTGTTAGCTCACCTTCATACAACACTTTTTGCTTCACAGAGCTCCTTTTGTACAAAGCTTTTCGCTGTATTCCATCCGACATTGGCACATGCCCAGAAACACTCCAGCTTCAGTGGGCTGCATTCTCTCCAACCTACCAAGCATGGCACGTACACCGGGCAACCCCCCACCAAACAGTTAGCAACCCCACCACCAGCTCTGAGAGTGAATGCGATGTGCCCACCACAACTCAAATGGATGAATGGGAGGTGTTCTCAAGCTTGCATCCTACAGGGGTTGTCGGCATCAGTGACCTAGGCATACTTGGGAAGCGTGATTTTGATCTTGCACACAAGTGGTTATAAGCTACTACTGGTAACCACTTACATGAAATAGGGGGATATTTCATAGACATTGCTCGCTCAACCACTGAAATAGCTGCACCATTCTTCCTACCTACTGCAAATAATTGTATCTTATCGCCAGAACAACAAGATGCTTTACAAAGAATCTTAAACCATGCAAGTGCACAACCAAAAAAAAATCCATTGTACATGATAATACAAGGAACAGCTGGCACTGGAAAATCACATTTGATCCGGGAAATTTCAAGGGCGCTCTACTCATGCACCGCACTCCATGCCAACCGCTTACTCCTCCTAGCTCCAACAGGACTGGCAGCATTCAACATTTCTGGCACAACAATACACACTGGGCTACACATACCTATAGCTGAAGTTACTCCTCTTTGAGGCCAAACCCTCGCTACATTCCAACAAGCTATGGTGGATGTGGAATACATACTAATCGATGAAATGAGTTTCATTGGCCCAAAACTGCTGTCCAACATAAATAACCGCCTACAGGAAGCATTCCCCACCTGTAGATGAAAAGTTTTTGGAGGGCGTTCCATTATTCTGGTTGGAGACCTTGCCCAGTTACCTCCAATTAAAGATACTCCCTTGTACGTTCCAGGTACCTACGGGCATATGTTGTGGTCACTTTTCAGGAATACAATTACACTCACTGTTAACTTCCGCCAACAAGGAGCCACACCTACAAATCAAAATTTCTGGAATCTACTACTAAATGTCAGAAATGCCCTTGCTACAGAGGACGACTGGAATCTACTAATGTCACGGACTCCTACAAATATCAACCCTACAGAGCAAGCAACTTTTCAAATGGCAACACACCTTTATGCTACAAACACATTAGTATCCGTACATAACAAATACAGAATGAGGGCCCTCAACACTCCAATCGCTATAGCTACAGCTGAACAGTCCCGACAAACTGACACAGGGAAAAGTGGTAACACACAATTAGAGGTCAACCTATTGCTTTGTGAAGGTGAACAAGCAATGTTGACAACAAATCTTTGGGTAGAAAGCGGCCTTGTCAATGGTGCACAGGGACAGGTTATCTCTATGTTGTACGATCAAGCAACCACTCCCCCAAGCTTGCCTTTGTATGTCGTAGTCAACTTTCCAAGCTACAAAGGCCCGGCCTGGGACCCGGTGCATCCTACGTACATACCAATCCCCCCTATAACAAGAAGCAACTGTTGACAGCTGCCCTTGAAAATGGCATGGGCCCTAACTATTCATAAAGCCCAAGGCCTGACACTTGATAAAGCTAGCATCGACATTGGCCGCAAAGAACGACAAGGCCTGACCTTCACAGCCTTATCCCGAGTACGGGTCCTAACCGACCTCCGCATTTTCCCAGCATTCTCATACACCCGTTACAAGCGCCTACAGGAGGAAAAGCATGCTGCACTCCGGTTACAAGCAGAAGCATACTTACAACACATCCTACCTCTGGCTCCAACATAAGTACAAACCTATCATAAAATTCACCTACTCTGTTGTTGATTCAATACTTCATCTAACCTTAACTTGCTTTTTAAAATTACTTACAACTATGCTCCCCACAGTAACTTACTTTCTTTTTATAATTTATCTAAAAAAAAGCCTCAAGCTAAAATTAGCACTTCAGATTTTGCTAACTAATGCTCAAATTTTACTTGTAGGACACTTTCAAATGGAAGACAACTTTGCCACACTAGCTGCCCACACAAACATTGATGCCAACCTCCTGGACTGCCTGTTATGCGAATATGTAGCCTCTCAGTACGAAACAACTGCATCCGTCAATGAAGCTACCATCACAACCATGTATTCTACACAGAAGAAAATTGAAGTGGCACAACAAACCCTACAACAAACCATTGTAGCTGTTCAAACAACACAAAAGAAAATAAAAGCTAAAGCTTACAATGACATGCTTCAAAAATTCATATACAAGGCATTCACTTTGTACCTTTTGAAAGGATCCTAGCTAAAGTTGTTTCTCTTCTTCGGCTGAATTTTCCACAGGCTTAAGTATACCCCATTGTATATACTATAGATATTTATAAGAATTACCTTTAATAGCCTGTCCAATGCATCCTGAACATTCCAGATTGATTCGAATACTGTACATAGTTTTTCCGATGATATTCTCTCATAGTACAGAAGGCCAAATACTTTTATCAAAAGATATCATTCCCTACATGTGTTACACAGCTCAGTAAAAACTTCTTATATGATTTAACTTCTTCCCAAAAGGGCAAATACTATTATCAAAAGCTCTCATTCCCCACATGTGTTACATAGCTCAGTAAAAAGTTCTTATATTATTTAATTTCATTCCCCTTTACGCTTGAAGCTCCTTTTACATATTTCATATTTTTAATCATTCTCTTTGGGTTTATTTGGTAAACAACATTTTAATTTGCTTATCAAATACCTATACGTACTCCACCTATTTCTTTCCCCCTGAAATACCAGGTACAGCTGATTACACCCCTCATTCATTCTCTTTATTCTTCTTCATTTAATCTAAATCATAAAGAATTTATGCAATGGTTAAAGTGTAATTATTCATAGGACTGAATGGGCTTCTCAAATAATTATTCCCACTTAAATTCACATATCTTTACATAATTTTATATGATTTCTATGCACTGCTCTAATAATGTAAAATAGACAAACCCAAATCTGAATACAGTCCATCCCCCTCTAAATACGGTTCTAACATATTCTGTGTCCACCCCCTTTTGCAGGAACTTTAAACATGGTGACCACATTCGACAACATAGCAACCCGAATCACAACAAATTGTACCCGCATACAACAGTTGCTACCTGAATGTGTCGAACAACAATGCATTGAAGCTACGACTGTAGACAACAACGCAATCGCTGCACTGTCGCATACCCAACAAGCATTACAACAAACACAAATTGCACTACAACAAGCGTCCATTTCCAGTGAAGAGACTATCCACATTCTCAGGGAAAAATTCTACATCGAGTACTATAAACCCACCCCCTCACCACAGCTACAAGAAAAGCACCCCCAATAAAAAACTTGTACTCCCCCATTATACATACCAAGAACTATATAATTATGGTAGAAGCACTTTTGATTTACAGTCAAGATCAGACATATGACTGCTGTTCTTTTTTTGTTAATAAATATGTAATTAATTAAGCAAAGGTGCATGCCTGTTTAAATCATGAATATGAACTTCTGTTAGTTTCCAGTTAATGCCAAATATTAGTCACAATTCAGAACTGATGTTGGACACAGGAAACAAGGTAGAACAACCTCTAGATTTTGTTTTAGCAAGTCTTTTACCCTGCTACAAGTTATGTTAAGAAAATACATTCCAAATGAAAAGCCTAATGGAAAATGCTGGGTGATTTTATATTGGTATTCAAACAAGTTGATGCAGGTGTTTTTTGATCTTATGTTCCTATCACAGTTTTGATAGATGCCCATAAAGAGTTTGCCCAAGTGAAAGAAGGAGTCAATTTCTCATGCAATACAATTATTGCAGCATACAGAACACATGGTTATCCTCACAAGGTAGTTACAGTGTTCCACCATATGCAACAAACAGGTCTTCAACCCAATCAGTCTACATTTTCCAACATAATCCCAGCCTGTGCCAAAATGGGAGCTTTGGAACATGGTATCCACATCAAACAAAGCACGTGAACTGTTAAACAAATTTATGCCTAAAAAATTATGCACTATAAAAATTTATGCAACTGCAATTCGCAGATGTAAAGCCAAATTCCACAACCTTTGTCATCATCCTCTTGATGGAGGAATTTCGACTGACATAATAGTCAGTTGTATGCTTCCACATTTTGTATATATGTTTGCTACAACACTTGCAACTACAACTAACTGTTTCATTTTCTATTACAGGCCTGTATTTTCACGAGCATACATTCACAAGGATAGCCAGTCCACTCTTTCAGTTTCAGCATTATTTTAGACATAGCATTGGAAGTAAAATGTTGTTTAAATATGCTTCTTGGCCCTTAAAACTAACATCTACATCATACAAAGTTCATATCAGGTAAATCAGAATCAATTGAAAGCATTCCTTTCAATCTTAAAAACAACAATTGTTCCATGTCAATGCATTCTTTGTTTTAGTTAAAGTTTTGGTGTAATTGGTTGTAATTCTAAGTAGTTTATGTAATGATTGGTACCAAAGTGTGCAGCAATCATTTTTCATTAAATGAATGAAAAGGTAAAAGTTTCAGGTTTTGAATTTAAGACCTAATGTGCAATGAATTCGCCCTTAATTATTTTTTATTTTCTTTTTCCTTATGTGATGTAAATGTGATACAATATTTTTAAGATTAAACTCTTACATAGTAATCATAGATAGTCTGTCATTATATTTCTTTGATACATGCACTGATGCATTAGCTAACATAAGACGAGTGTGTAGCAATCAATTATTGAATGCACACGTAAAAGTTTCATGCTTTAAATTTGATCTTTTTTAAATTTGCACAAAACAAAATTTCTTCAACGTTTTCTTTTAATGTTCTGTATTTCTCCTCCTAAAGTTCTCCTCCTAAGACTTCATGAATGCATAATGATTATTATAGACATTCATGAAAAGATTTCCAGTCCAACTGTGGGCAAGCTCATGTGTTACAACCTGCCCCCCGCTCAAATCTCCTACAATAACAGTGGGAGTTAAGAATAACAATCTGAGATTCTCCATCCCTCCATTAGTGGTGCATATTTCCCTTGATCTTAAGCTGAAGGAGTAGCCTGTAGAAAGCGATCCTTGTGTACCCTAAACCCCAAGGTCATTCCCATCTTCCATGCGTTTTCTCCATCTGTAAATGTTTATGCACAGATAGTCTTTGAAAACAGATGTCGGGAAGTTGCCTAGATGTGATTGAAGTTATCTATTAGTTATTAAACTTTTCTTTATTCTCAAGTAGAGTAATTGAATGTAAGTGGATTTCAGTGCATCTACAGAACATCTCTTTTGTTCTGTGAGTTGGTTATAAAACTGTTCTGATTCTGGATTAAAAACAATGACTGAAAGACAAAAAACAGTACATTATCTTTGAAAATAAGTTGTTCCTAAAGCTACTTCCTATTCCTTTGAACTTATGACTGTTTTTCCAATCCATTTACAAAATCAAGTTCGTCTTGGAAGAGAACCTTAATCTGGTCAGTTAGCCCAGCTCAACCATCTTGACAGCTATATATATGTTGTCCTAGGTTTTGTAACAACAGTATTGGATACAGATAATAATATTGATGGTTTCTTTCAAATACATCAGAACTTTCCTGCTTGAGTCTTACAAAGACTGAAATGACAACATCCACACCGAAAGTGAACAAAATCAAACTGCACCAAAACATGTCGAGCTCCCCACGGCGTAAATTTTCTCCCCTCGGAGCAACCACTAGTTTATTATTTATTTCCATCATTTTAACACGTGTGTATTATTTTTATTTGTTTAGTTTAAAGTCTAAGTAATATTTTTTTTATATAAAAGATGTAGTAAAAAGTAATCTTTAATTATTTTTATTATTTGTTGTCTTTTCTTTGTATTATGTCTTCGTGACATGTTATTGTAATTTTGTTAAAATTGTCTCCCTTTTTTGTGTTGTCTCATTTATTGTTTTCAAAAGTATTTGTCTAGTCAGTAGAGTCACTGTTATGTAAAAGTGTTGAAAAAATAAAATAATTTTTTTCCTTACTAACACATTTTAGGGGTAACCGACGTTTGATTTGTAATCCATATGTTATTGAGCTTCAAAATTACATCTTGATGAGTTAAGAAACGACATGATGGAGGCCAGAGGCAATGAAGGAAGGAGGCCGATAAACACCCCTCATCAGTCACCAACGACGGGGCCACATTTTGTTATGCTGACTTCATTTTCAGTTGCGAGTTTGTTTTGATATGCAGAATAAGAACATAAGTGTGTGCATGTTCGCTTGTGTGATATTTCCTAATGTTAACTCTTGAACGTGTTGTGATATGGCATGGAAGGTGTGGAATAGTGAAACAATTGTATAGGAGGGAAACTAACTGCATAAATTCTCTGACTGTAGAGATCGTTTGATTGTCGTGCTTCTTTATGAAGATGATCGACCAATGAAACGTCCGTTGTGTTCACATGGAATAAATGCGGGATGTGTTATTTGCATAGTAGTGGTCATGTGTAGTAAGATCCAGACAGTAAGATTCAAACAATAGTATACAGACCTAAAAGTATGCAGTGGCATATGATTCTGGTTTCAGTTCCACTTTGCCCCATGTTCACACTAAGGGGGTGAATGTTAGGAAATATTAATTATTGCGAACATGGAATTATATTATCTAGATGATAATATAATAATGTAATAGTTAGTGTGAGTGTGTGAGTGAGTTGTAATAACAACTCATGCAGCTAGCCTAGGATATGAGGTTGAGATATTGTAGGGATTAGAGATGATGTTTAACTCCATGAAATAATAAGTAAAAACTATTATAAAATGTAACCTCTAATCAATGAATAAGACATTCAAATCATTTGAATAGAAGTTCAATTTTATTGTGATCAGTTTATTATTGTATTATGTCTTCAAACATCAAATCCAAAGTTTAAAAAAAGAAGAGCAATCTAAAGTAGGCAAAGTATCGTATATGAAAATTTAAAGTAACATATGTATAAGTAAGTAAAAAGTGTGTAAAAGTAGTAGCTAAGGAAAGAGTGCACTTGATGTATGAGAGAGTATATGATAGAAAGTTGTCTTTTTTTCTTGAATATATTGTTGGATGGGGTCGGGAGTGATCAATTCTTAACCAAGAAAGCATCGAGCCATGAATTTGAGCGTCCTACCACTAAAGATGAGGTTTTTGGGTGATCTCACGCCAAGAGTGAGGTTTTTGGGAAATCTCACACCAAGGATGAGGTTTTGGGCTGATCTCATGCCAAGAGCAAGGTTTTTGGGTGATCTCACGCTAAGGATTATTTTTTTGGTGATCTCATGTCAAGAGAAGAGGGTTGGTGAGATAGGTATATTTTTCTGTCCATCCATGATGCTTCTCAAATGATAAGTGACACTGGAGATTGGCACGTCTCGATTTGTAACCAAATTGTAACCAAATGACTGAATTTTATAACTGAAGCCAAGTTTCTGATACTGTAGATATGTACTGTAAAATTCTAGAAACTATGCTAAACTGAGAAACTTTTTGTTTTTCCCCCAGGACATTAGCTCCCAGGTGGGACACAAGCATCCAATGTTCCTGTATAATGATGGGTGCTAGTGTTTGCTCTATGTTTGTGATCCAAGTATGATTCTGGACCACTCTATAATTGCATGTACCTTTTCCATTTCTATATTGTTTTGTTTTGTTCTAGAGTGATGTGTTACTGGAAGGGTGATTTGTTCACCCAATAGTTGCCTCCTTGTTTAGGGTTCATGTGATGAATGTAGGAGGAGGAGACCTAAATGAGAGGACCTGAAACTGATATGCATATCATAGATTGGATAGTTGTATGGGTAGGGGATGTGAGTAGTAGAAACCAAGACACATGCAAACAATATAGGCTAGGAACAAATGCTAGTGTAAAAAAGTTAGCATGTAATATAATACAATGTAACAAACAACTATGAAGACAAAATGGACCATGAAAAACGTATTGCATACACGGAACATCACTCACAATGTCACAAGAAAATTAAGACTGAAGCAGCCATAAGAAAATAATGATCAATCATGACATAGGGCGTAGCCACAAACAATGGTAAACAATAACAAACAAGAAGTAATAGTTAACCATGGTTGTATAGAATCCTGCAAGGAAAATACTACACATGAATCACCTGTTAGCATGTTAGAAAGATGAATAGTGTGTAAAAACATGTATAAATCAGTGACAAGTAAGTGAAAATAATGACAAGTAGTAAATATTATAATTATAGGACCTATGATGTGAAGTACGAGAATAACAAAGGTAGATGCCCCCAGGAGCCTCGAAGAGACTCATAAAGAATAATGTCGAGTATCATGCATCGTGTAAGAATATGTAAATGTCATGCATTCACCTCAAGATACCATGTGAATGTGCATGTGTCTTTAGAAAAAGATAATGACATACTATAGACACTAAATCATGCATTTTGGGTATCTATCTAGTCATGATCACATACTACTATTCATACGATTCCTAAGCGAGAAAATTACTAATTGATCACTATTTTTTCCACCTTTCCTTGCTCTCTATTTCCTCTTTTGGTCTTACACTCCTTCCAACCCAATTGTTATTTTCATACTTTGACATTTCTCACTCTGGACACCAGCTCCCAGCAAGGATGCCAGTGCCTAGGTACCCGCATCCCCTCTAGACACCCCGACCTCTTTGTACTTTTCTCGCATCTTTTTTGTCTTTTCTAGCCATTTGGGCATCTTATTTTCTTACTAGTCGGCCTTTTAGTGGTTAATTATGAAATTCAACTAAGGGAATCATATAAATACAAAGCTATGTGATCATAATAAAGGACCAAACACTAAGCATCTAATATCTCCACCTAAGGTTACATCCAAAGGCATTACAAGAGAATTTAAGCATCCATCTAGCATCCACACAAGGGAAAGAGACTATATTTTTGTGCATACACTTCATAGGAGGGTCAATTTATTGTTGGAGCTCAAAATTACACCTTGCCCCAAGTCATAGACGACCCAGGATTTCAAGGCAACCTAGGACTGACTCCAAGTTATAGGACCTTAAGACATGAGACAGACCTCCAGAGAAGGTTGGTTCCTCTACCTAATCCTAATGCTAAAACTACTCCTAGAAGGGAAAATATAGCTAACTAGTATAAATCTAACCATGCCAAGGGACCAAGGAGAGAGGGGGGTTAGAAAGATGCAGAGAGGTGAAATCCTAAACTTCCCTAAAATTCCCTAGACCATGCCAATGTAGTAGAGCCTTTAGAGAGCTTGCTGACAATTGTAAGAACGTGAAAAACGAACACTCTGAATTCAAGTTATGTCCGGTCAAAGTTCAGTCAACATGGAAGTCAACTTTGGTCAATAGGTCAACAAGTGGACCGATAGCAAGGTGACATGTGGAAATTGGCGACAAGGCAAAATTGATGTTCTTATAATTTTTTAAAAATTAGTTCCATGGTATAGAGCTCATTGCAAGCTTTTTGACGCATTTTGAACGGACCAAATATGAGTTTGTATGCGAAAGATATGCATAGTCAAAGTTGTGGTCAAATGATGACGTGGCACACTCTGACGTGAACGAATGACATATTATGGGTGTGACACTTGGCAAGTTTATAGTGGTTTTAGATTTAAAATAATAATAATAATATTTTATTTAATCCATTCCATAAGAATAAGCCTAATCCCATGGGATAAGGAGGATTTTGTGGAGAAAAAGCTATTTAAAGGCTTATCCTATCCCTTTCCCACCAAATGTGGGGTCAATGGCTAAATTGGGCGCTTAAACCTATGGAAGGGGGATTTGAACCCAACACCTCATCTAAAAAGATAAGTGGCCTTACCAAACCACCACCCTCTTGTAAGTGGTATAAATAAAGCTCACTTGTATTTGTAATGGACAAGTGTCAAGTCTGTGTCAAGGAAAGGAAACAATTTTAGAAAAGTGCAATTTTGGGGCACTTCTGCTCACTTCCAAATCTCAAGTTATATATGAAAGTTGCTCATAATTTTGACATAATCGTGATGGTGTGATCATTTTTTTGATTTTGAGCTTTTGTGATAAATTTATTTTCTGTTAAAGTCACACGAAGGCGTAAAACCAAAGGGAGACACTGCTGCAAGTGGATCAGGAAGGTGAAGGACATAGAATGAGCTCCATTAATATCCTTCAAAGGTCTGAAACAAAGTTTTGCAGTTTTTTTGATTTATTATTGGTTAATGTAAATATTATTGTATTTACATTTTTAAACATTATTAATGGATCGGTTCACCACGAACATGGGGACGTAGGAATTCTGAACCCCGTAAACAATTTGGTGTTGTGTTTTGATTTTATTTTTAGTTTATGATTATTTGCAATAATTGAAGTTCATAAAAAGAATTTGGATGCAATAGTAATCAGTATTTGACAACTTTGGAAAATCGATTAAATCTAAAACAATGATTTTTGGGGCTTCGATCAAATAGTAAAATTTTGAGTAAATTGCAAACTTAATTTCAGTTTGAATTCAGTCCTAAATCATATTTTGATAAGTTTTTAGAAGTATACAATCCTTTTAAGTTGATTAAAATTGAAGATCCTTGAAAGAGTTTAAAAGTGGAAAAAATAAAACACCTGTTTTCGGATCAATAGACAACCCAGGATTTCGAGGCAACATAGGACCGTCTCCATGTTGTTTGACCTTAAGACATGAGACAGACCTCTAGAGAAGGACAGTTTCTCTACCTAATCCTAATGCTAAAACTACTCCTAGAAGGGAAAATGCAACTAACTAGTGTAAATCTAACCATGCCAAGGGACCAGGGAGAGGGGGGGGGGTTATAAAGATGCAGAGAGGGGAAATCCTAAACTAAAGGCGGTGATAACACTAGAAAAGGGGGGTTGTTGAGATCTCTCCATGAGGGTAAGGAAAATAAGAACATGGGAGAGAGGGCATACAAATGTGTCACAAATCTAGAGCCACATTCTCCACTAACCCACACATTTACAACACAATAAAACTGAAACCTATAAGAAAAAATGCACATAACATGTCAAAAAAAGAAAAGGAAAGGGAATACTGCAAATAAAACTAGCTAGGGCAGAAAAATGTGCCACAAAACACATTCTATTGCTTAAAATATGCACAATTCCATTATATTCATGGCAAAAGGTGCAAGATTCCATTACAGAGGCAAGATTGGAGGTTTGGAACTCATGGGAGGTTGGCCACCATTTTGGCATGGTACCACTACAACAAAGAAAAGCTCAAGAAACCCTTCAAATGGGTGGATTTTACCTATATAAAGAAAATGAGATCCCACCTACCAGGCATTAAGTGCATGATAGGTAGTTGAGATACTTTGTACAATGTCCATTAATGTCTGGGGAGTTAACCGATAGTGCTCTTTTCCTTCCTTTGGCCAATAAATTCATCTTTCCATTGTTGGTCGGAAACATCTTTTCCCTTTTGATTCTTGCTGTCAGTTGGTAGCATCATTCCATGCTACTGGATGATAATATCTATACCACCCTATACTGCCTCACCAATCCACTGCTCTACTCCTGCGACCCATTCTTTTTTTCTACTGGCCAATAGCATATTTTATTCTACCAACCAGTAGCATATGTACAATGCTACCAACGCTCCTGCTATCACATGTGCTTCTAGATATTTCCCCCTCCTGCTACAGGGTGGTAGCATTATTCATGCTACTAGGCGGTAGCATCCATACTTACTACCAGTCGGTAACATATTAACATGCTACCGATCGGTAGCATATTTTCATGCTAGCGGCGGGGCTTAAATGCCCATGGCCTTCCAACTCATAGCAACCTACTGAGATAATACCAACTCGAAAGAGCCACACACTAGCTTGATATTCATCACCCAGTTCACTGAAACAACCTGCGCTTTTTGTAGACTAACTTTGAGTGTTAAATTTGACGGTCGTCTACACGTCCCATGCCTGTATAGAATGGATAAGTCTAGATTTTCAATGAGTTATCCAAATTTGTAGGGGAGTGAAAATTTGTGATAAATTTTTTGGTGACCTCCGGGGGACATCTGCATGCTAGATGAAGAGACTAGTTGCCTTGAAGCATCCATTGGGCATGGAGTCAAGCCCAAAACCTTTTAAAAATTGATATGTTCCTTTGAAAAACTATCTCTTGGATCTGCGTGGACGTAGCAATGAAATGAAACTTATTGATATTGATATGTGGAGCTATAAATGTGACTTTAAATCTACTCCAAATATATGAACTTTTTTACCAAGGGCGGGGAGCACCTAAACTGCGAGTGATCTCCTGGGCCAAAATATGCACTTTTGAAAACTGCCCCAAAATTTGATTGCCATGATCCACAAAACTTATGTACAAAAGGAAAATCATACATGCCCTAACTAGAACATGCATAGTGTGTACAAGCATTTCTTCTGCTGATAAAAAACCTACCTAATATATCCTAACTAGAGGAAATCAAAGCTAAATAAATCCTACAACAGGCAGGTAGAAATAAATTCCATTCTTTACAAAGTGCGACCATGTAATTGATTTGGTAATGGAAATGACCTTTAACAAGAGTGGAAAACTGTTTTCCAACCTTCCAAAAGTATCAACAACGAATAAAATTAATACCTCCTTTAGTTGCTCTGGATTTGGTTGGAGGTGTTGTAGCTGACCTTTGTTGCATTGAAGCTCTTCCTCATGCCCTTAGTGAGCGTGACCGGCTATAACTCTGATTTTGACTCTAAGATAACCAGATACCTGATTAGGTAAGGGGATTTTGGAACCAATGGGATGACCCTTGTGATTTTCCCATCTCTTTGAAGCTCATCCCCATGAATGGGGATATCTCGTAGACTTGCGGGAAGGTGATGGATGTTTAAAATTTGGTGTGTAGCTTGTTCTACTTCTACAAAAAATCTGCAAAAGACTCTTCCTCCTCTATGATGACTGATTCAGAAATGGTGTCATTGTCTTATTCTTCCTCCTCAATACCCAACATTAATTTTGAGAGATCCAATTTCTTGCAAACAAGGGCATGTTTGACTCACATTACCTTCTGATAAGGAGAAGCGGTCCATGCTTTGTGGGAATGGTAATCCTTTAAGTTCAAATTCCATGTCATCCCCCTCTTGGTCGGAAGTACAGAACCATGTTGGTGCATCAATATGGGAAGAATTTTTAACTCTATCTTGATCATCCATTATTGAATCTTGGTGCCCATATAGAAAATGAAATATTTCATCAATAGAGCGCTCCTTGAGTGAGAGTAATGGAGTTGATTCCTTGAGGAAGTTGTGCTCAAGCTGATCACTCTCCTCAGCATCGAAAATGAAAATGACCTCTCCTATTTGTTCATCTATGATTTAATTGAGAAGGTAATTTGATTCTTCTATTGTCTCCATTTCTTTGTTCAATATTTCTACATCACTTGATGGATCAAGATAGGAGGGAAAATCATCCATGACCATCTTGAATTCATAATATTCGGTCCATGATGTTAGATGGATTTTTTGCACTTCTTCACATATCTCCATTTTGTCATTAATGGAAAGATCCAAAGTTGAAAGGAAATTATCCATGATTACCTCGAACTCATCATTTTGCACTTCTTCATTGTTGATGGAGTCTTCAGAAAACATTGAATCATCCATCATACAACAATAATCCTCCTCTCTTGAATATATTACTACTCCAATGGGCTATGGCTTGAGCCAAAAGGACTTGATGAATGGTGGTTCCACCTCCATGTCTCTTTCATCATCTTCAAAGGTGTTTCCTTGATTTTAATTAGAGGGTTCAAGGATGAGATCTTCTTCAGTAGCATCCAAGAATCTTTTGGGGAAAAACACCTTGTAGTGCGGACAATCATCAAGATCTTCTTGAGTTTCTTTATTATTAACAACACGAAGTGATTCAAGGTGTTCATACCTTTTTTGCAGAGCCAAAGTATACCTCAAAATTTCATGATAGCTTTGGGGTTAAAATTTCCTTCTATTAAGTTTTGAAGCCTTTCCATATATTCTCTTTTTAAAATGTTCATTTCTTCATCACCATATGTAAGGAAGTCATCTATATAGCAGCAGAAGAAAAACTATGTTCTTAAATTCATAATGAGTTGTGTGAGGTTGCAAAAGTCTTCTTTAGTGGATCCTACATCATCTTCCATAATGATGATTTGATCTTCATCGGAAGGCTGAAGGATATGATTTTCTATAACAAAGTTCAAGAACCTTTCAGGTATGAATACCCTGTAGTATGAACGATCCTCGTGATCTTTCTATATAGGAGAAATCTCCTCTTCTTCTTCCTTGCTATGGGTTGCTTCAATTTTCTCATACATATCTTTTAAGGATTCAACATATTTCAGAATTTTGAGGTATATTTGGGGATTGTAATTTCCTTGCATATTTCTTATGACTCTTTCCATATACTCATTTTTTAAGGATTCCATTTCGTCATTTATGTACGCACAAAAAACATCCCAAGGGAGGGTGATGAAAGAAATGGCTTTAAGAATTTCATTCAGTTTTGCATGATTGAGAGTATTACCTTTGGAATATTATTGAGATTTACACATTATCTTGTATTTTATTTGAATCTTTTTCAACATCTCCCTAATTTCTTCTTCATTGGAAAGTTCTTTGTCTACCTACACATTATTGTTTGAAGTAGGAGATATTTTTGTTGTTCTCAAGTTCTCTTTCCTATAAGGACTAGTTTGGAACCATGGCTAATCAAAAATATTCATTTCTTGGTAACCATCTTCTTCTTCTTCACTGTCACTCATTGGAACTTCACTCCAATCTAGAAATTTCTTCATTGTGATGCAAGAAATGAACGTGATAGGGGTTAGTTCCTTGATGGAGTCACCTTCAAAAATGATTTTTAAAATCTGATTTTTTGTCTTTTGAATATATATATTTTTGTATTTTTTGGGTAGAGATCCTTTTTGGGCGCACTTGGGAAAATCTCTCCCCAATAGAGTTGCCAAAAACTGTTGGTGAGAAAATTTGTCAATTATGCAAACTAGGTGTCTTCACCAATGTTCACAGGGCTAAGACCCTCTGCATTGAATGGTACAACTCCCTTTATTGAATGTAACTAATCTAATCCTCATCTAAATGATGTGAGGGGATAAATAGGTTGGGGATCACACATGGACACTGCACTGAACCTGTGGCAAAGTTCTTGTACGGGGGTACACATGAGGAAATTATAGTGAGATAGGGAGAAAGATGGAGAATTAGGAAATAGAGGTTACTTCCATGAGTAGACTAATTGCGGAGTTCACACCCAATAACCAGAGTAGTTCAACATTCAATATAGAACAAAAAAAACCTTGTTACAGACATCAAGACAAGATGAGACCATGAACACAAATTTTTAGAAATCTCCTTATCAAGAAAAAAGTCTTTTATTATTTATTGACATTCATAAAGTTGCATAATGAGAGGAATAGATGAAAATATGAGAAAGGGAAATAGAATAAATGTAGCTCTTTATTTCATATGCATTGACACAAAGTTCAACAACTACAATCCAAAATTACTCTAAAGTGGAAGTTTTCAATCCTTTGGAATGGAGAAGCCATCCCAATTTATAAAAATTTGAATTGACTCTTCACATACCCCCAATGAATTTTCATATTCCTAGGAAAATATTAAGTCACTTTTTATAAAATAAAGGTGACTTATTACATTATAATCCTAAAGTCACTTTTTAATTACATTAAAGGCATTATGAAAAAGTGCAACCCCAACGAAGAATTAAAATGGGGATAGAGAAAGTGGGGGAAGAGAAGAGAAAGAAAGAGGAGAGAGATACTTGAGAAGGAATGCCAATGAGGAAGAATATGCCTATGATGAAGTCCACTGATCCTTGCCAGATGATATGATAAAACACTCTAATGTAGTGAAATTTGATTCCTTGAATGTTTCACGTCACAAGAAAAATTCTTTGGATGGCACATGGATAATGTGAACTAAGTGTTTAGAAACAATTTCAAATGATTCCTTTGGTGACTGCGAGCGTCGCTCATGATGATGTCCTCTTACAAGATTAAAGCTTGAATTCAATCCTATCATGACTCTCTGTAACATTGCCATCTTCCTTTGACACATGTTTCTCATGAGATGATGCATTTTCAATCCATGAAGTGTCATCATTCCATTGTTCTTCTAGTTACACATTTGGATGAGAAACTAAAATAATTACTCGGGAATTGTAACCATGACAATTCTATCAACTTGAACACACTAATGACTGAAGCTGAGATTGATTTGGAACTTGCAAACTTGAACTTAATTTTTGATCCGAGCTCTATTATACACTTGAAAAGGGGGAATTACTATTTTTTGTAAGTGACAACTTTACCCCTTTTTGACTCCGATCACTCACTCTGACCTTCTGGATGATCTTGGTGCATACCGCCTTCGCTGAAATTACCTTTGATGATGACTTACAAAAAATAGCAAGTTCCTATGTAAGAGGCTTACTATTTTTGGAAAGAAGGGTTCTTGAAATTGGTTCATGATGAAACCAAATTTTATGAAATGGGATTTTCCTCTTCAGTGCCCCTCTGAAATTTCAAGTCTACTTGGTGCCTGGAAATGGAGATTTTAAATTTTATATTTTTACCGTGGGGAAACTGGGGTTTCTTCGTTGCAAAAAATAAAAGGCATGTTTAAAAAATATTCCACTTAGATTCTAATGGCATCTAAAAATTTTGATGATCACAAAAAATCCCATGTCAATCCATGCACTGGTCTTCAAGTTACAAAGATTTTACACTTTGTGGGTTATATAGTCATTTTGGCGAAGAACAAGCTTGGAGCCCTAAAAAATCTATGTTTTTTCTTGTTTTATATTCTTATAATCATGGTAAAATGTAAGTAATGGTTATAACATGAAAATTTTTGAGGTATATTTGATGCAAAATTTGGTAGAGTTTTGGGAGTAGATGGAGAGATGGTGGGAGAGTGAGTGAAAAATGACAAAACTTGGTTTTGAGATTTTCAAAATGAAGAGAGGGGGTGGGTCACATGTTTTTGTCCCCATTATCCCTTTGGTTTAGGGAAAATAGGTGTAATTTTTTTTCCTAATCCTAGTGTTTCCATGTGTCATATGTTTATTCGCTAAGCAAAGTGAAGGAGGGGGCTAAAACAAACAACTGGGGCCTCGAAAATGGTCATATGAGGAACCATGAAGCCAAAAAGGGATGGGGTGCAAGTTTTTGTCCCAATTTACCCATTTTAAAGGGTCAAATTTTGCACAAAAATGTGCCCTATCCTCACAATGACAAGTGGCATGCATGCGGGGGTTGGGGGAGGAGCAAGTCAAACTGGTCAAAGGAGCTTAACAAGTGACGCCTGGCTCATATGAGTGACAAACATGCATAATGGGGGGATGGTGCATTTTTTACTCCTCTTTTGCCTTTGGATAGGTGAAATGGGGACATAAAAATTCACCTTAACCTCAGGTTACCACGTGTCCCTTAGCAAATTTCACTAAGTATCAAATAACATACCTTAGAGGGCGACTTGGAAAGGCCATAACTTGAGCTTCCATATGAGTTTTTGGGTGCTTTATTTTATGGTTTTGCATTAAAAATTACTTTTGAGAAGAATTTTTAGGGTCCCATGGATTTATTCGGACTGAAACACCATAAAAAATATCCTTTTTTCTTGGGATCGTCTGCTGTGCATGGAAAGAATGAGATGGTCTGAAAAATGTATGGTGATTTTGGTAGATATAATTTCACCACCATGTGGGGGATTGAAAATTATTTCCAATGATATATTTTTTGGCCCTAAATAATTCTGGAGCTCCCAAAATCACTTTTCGAAGCTACTCTTTTACGGTGCAGGCTCCCTCACCCTCAATAACCCACTTTTAGTGAATTAGCTCCAAAACCTCCAAAAATTATTAGAATATTCCTAAATTAGTTCCATGTTAGTTCTATGGTGTTTTTATCTCCTATATACAACTCCATGATGAATATGAGTCTTCTTCACTGCTTCAGTCATTGTGCACTTAGCTTAGAAAGGTTGGTAAAAGCCCTTCCTAAGCTTGCTTTGAAATCTACCTTGAGAAATACTGCTCCAAAGGCACTTGAATGATTTTGATTTTTCCAAAATCACCTAGGGGTTCTGATTACATTAAAAAATAACCATTGAAGTAAAAAAAATGGACTTGACACTAAGAGGTAGGTTGATCTGGGGGTGTCTGGAAAGGTAAGACATGAAAATTTTTGACACTAGGAATACAGTAGTTCTTTTTTCAGGTGAATTTTTCCCATGCAAAAACACATGAAAACAACTGGCTCTAGCTTGGGGACATGTTATTGATCAAGCACAACGAGGACATGATGTGAGAAATCCCATAATCTCAATTTACTTCATGGACTAGTGCATAATCCATTGGGCTTTATGGAGTCATTAGAGAGATATGCTACACAACTTCCCTTATTGAACACACACAACAAAAATAAGGGAGCCACACCAAAAGGGGAAACAACACACAATGGAAAATGGAAATTATATACAAGAGAAGGGACATTTACAGAGGCATGGAAAGAATATACACATACTCGGTGATGGGTTGATAAAAGTACATGCCATCATGGAATAATGGACTGAAATATGATCTTTAAAGCAAAAAAAAAAATTATCCAATCAAAGCATGCTCTAGTGAAGGCTTTGCATGGCTTGAGAAGAATAAGATATACCAAGGCTCCATATTCATACTCATACTGCACCGAGAACATTCCTGCATCTAATGAAAACTTGGTCATCCTCTCGAAACTCTTGCATCTTGAGGATTTTTCTCGATGTCCTATGATCATGAGGTACCATTTCTCCATGTCTTTAGGAGTGGGAAAATTGATCACTTCATGGATACATTCTTCATCCTTGAATTGTAGCATGGGGACATCTATTGAATCCACGAGGCTCTTTGAAGGAGTGAGGAAAAATTGACTTTCTTCCTATCCACCAGCTTCTTTGAACATCTCACTTTGTTGCTCCAAAAAAATGCTTTTAAGAGTAGAGGTTACATCACTGGGTTGGGGGTTTTCATCATCCTTGAGAAATTGTCATAGTATGGAAGTATGTTCAAGACAATTTGGAACTTAGGAAATGGTGAGCTCAATCTGATTTTTAATTCCTTGATAAGAATCATGCACATCCACACTTTTTGGTTTAAAGTAATTATCACTAATATCCATCTGCTCAAAGTCCACCTTGGTATTATTTTCAAATTTGCAACCCTCGATTTCTTCATAAAGGCATTCTTTACCTTTGGGTGAATTTTTCCATATGAACTCTGTTTTTGCATTGGTATAACATTCTGAAGTGGTATTACCAAGTTGATTTTGAACACACTTCCAATGTTCTTACAACTTTTTACTTTGTTCTGAACAACTTTCCTCAATGTGGGTCAACTCAACATTTTCGCTACTATCATCCTCCATGGCAGAGGTGTTGTCTTAAAATTGGGGATGTCTAAAGGGGATTCAAGAACCTTCCTTATTTTTCACCCATGAACTTATTTGCACAATGTGGAAGAAAAAGACATATCTTCACATTCATTCTCACCAACCAAGGTATTGGGAAAGACATCAAGTTCATCTGATGGTTTCATCTCAGCATAAAACATTGGTGTGTCAAAGAGGAGCATGAATTGACTCGTACCTATCTTGCATCTCCATTTCCCAGGTTAGGAATTCAAGCCTGAGTTGAGGATCTTCAGTTTCTTCTGCAGCCTTGAAGATGTCTTACATTGATGGTTCTTTCAAGTTCACCATAGGCTCATATTCATTTTTATTGAAAGATTCTTTACATTGTGCCTCTTGGAGATGGTTGAAAATTTGATCATACACACCCATGATTCATTTGAAAAATTCTTGTTCATGTCTTCCATGATTTATACTGTCCAAGATCCACTTTCTTGCAAACACGGGCATGCTTGACTCACAACACCTTCTGAAAAGGAGAAGAGGTCCATGCTTTTTGGGAAGGGTACTCCTTCGAGTTCAAAATCCATGTCATCCTCCTCTTGGTGGGAATAAAATAACCATGTTGGTGTAACAATATGGGAATAATTTTCAGCTCTATCTCGATCATCCATTATTGAATCTTGGTGCCCATATGGACAATGAAATATTTCATCAACAAAATGCTCCTCGGGTGAGAATAATGAATTTGGTTCCTCAAGGAAGTCATGCAATCTCAGGAGAAGATAGTAATGGAGTAGGTGAGACACATTTTGTAGTATGGAAATAAGGAGAATCATGATATTCAAATGGCTCACCATTATCTGATAGAGACCCCAAAGTGAGGGTATTGCTAAGAATGCTATCAATTGGATCATCAACATGATGTAAAGGAGTATGAAAAGGAGGAGGGGATGTGTCATCAGAAGCAATGTCAGGAGAGGTAGAGATATGAGAGGGAAATATGTCAAGAGCTAGAGAATTAGTATGTGCATGTGAACGAGTGTCAATACCAAAAAAGTAATTAATAAGGGAATCATCTAATATTTCTTTTGAAAGATCATAAGGCAGATCAAAAGTAGTCATATAGCATGGAGTACAACAATTAAAGGCTATAGGATCCTCAACAATGCTAATTACTATAGGAGAGTCTACAAAACTAGTAGGCACATGTTGTTGGATATCTAAGAGTTGTTGTTGAATATGAGTGGGTGTTGCAAGTGGAGCACTATATAAATCTTTGAGTTCATCTATGGGGGCCACATTGTAAATAGGATTAATGCTAAAATGAGACATGATATACAAAGAAGATGAACTACTCCTAGAAATTAGGGTTTTAATGGATAATAGGGAAAGGTATTCTAAAAGTGGGGTTCACCAAAATGATTAACTAATATTAGAATTTTAGATGTTATTCTATAGTTAATCTAAATAGATACAGAAATGTAATAAACGATGTAATCGAAGTACTGATGTTAAATAATTGATTTTTATATTTAAATGAAATGAGATAATGAATATAAAATGAGTAAGATACAAACCTGAATTTAACTTACCTCACTGTGTGTAGGACTAATTTGGATGATGTGTGATTAGGGCAGAATGTGAAGGTGCTTATGTAGAAATTGCAACAGTTGAAAATCTGTCAGTACTGAGGTGCCTCAAAGAGTACTAGGGTGCCTATAGGCACTCTAGTCTATGATCTGGGCACTTTGGTCTGTAGAAAAGCTCAAATTCTGATTTCGGTAGTGTCACGAAGTCTTCGCAATACCTTTGTCTTGGTCACTCTTTTGTCACAGTACCTTCACATATGCTGTTGTAGTGATGTGATGAAGACCTACCTGAAAAACCCCATGTAAAGCATAAAATCCCTAAAAAAAATAAAGATGCAAATGAAGGTGTTGGAATGACCTTAGTTAACACAATGGTGGACTTATGACTAAGTGTTGCACTATATTCTAGACCCAATTTAGTTTTGTGTGCTTGTGTGTTCAATTATGTGACTAGGGTTCTATAGCGCTAATAACACAGAAGTAGAGGAAAATAACTGGATGTTAAAATGTAAATGGTGGATGGAATAGAATGAATATAACCCTTTGCCCCTATGCTTGTGGGATACAAATGTATAAGATGCCCAAATGTAGTCCTTTGCCTTAGTATGTAGCTATCTTTTGATAGTAAGATGTCCGCCAATAATATAGTGATTATGTTATGTTTATATAGGGATATATTTATCTAATTTTGACACTAATGAATCGAAATGCTGACTAACACCTAGGATAATGAACGAGAAAATAAAAAATATTGACCTCAAATAGGTAAATTAGACCCAAGTATTACAGAGACCGAGGCGCCTAAAATCATGATCTGGGGTGCCTATAGGCACCTTAGCACTACCCTAGGTGCCCTTGCTAGGGACTAGAAACAACAATCAAGAAAATTATGACACCTAAGACTCCTTGAGAGATGACCAAAACCATATAAACAATTGATGACTGTACCCAAAAAATGTCAAGGACGACCGACTAACTAACGATAGGACTAGGGGATGGGTCATTAGTGAATAATTTTATTATGCGAGATCCATATATAAAATAACATACTTGACCGAGTAAATGTAATAGTAAGTGTGTGATTTTTTGACTACAATAGGATATCAGATCTAAAGGTCATGTGCCTGGAGGCACCACTATCCCATATCCACTCATTTTATTTTGCAGTGAAAAAGGTGGCATACAAAGGAATTATATTTGATTTTTGACTACTTTATGATTCTTGTTTTGATTTTAATTTTGATTAGATTTGTTACCCTTTTGGTTTTTGAAATTTGACTTATTATTTTTAAATTTACATTCAAGCTCATCACATGCAAAAGGCATCTCAAAAACAGGGAAAAATCATTCTCAATAAAGAAAATCAGGGAATATTTGTTGCAGCCCTTAAGCAGCAATTGCAGATAATGAGGAAAGATATAGAGAACACGGCGTCCAAGGGATCGAGTGGTTATATACGTAGTAATCTGCTGATATCTTTAATCCAAAAGGCTCTAACTGTCTATGAGAGATCTAAGCCTAGAAAGAGAGCGGAAAATACTTTTCCGACAAACCCGTGGTATGATGAAGAGTGTAAAGCTGCCAAGAGAGCTTTGAAAGAAAATGGGATGAACAAAGAAAATAAAAAGATTTATGAGAGATTGGTACAACACAAAAAAGAAAGCTATGTGTGCAAGAGAAGGACATAATTAATTTCTCTTGGAAAACACAATCCCAAAGGTTTTTGGAAGGAGCTACAACAAAAGAAAAAATACATAGAAAATAATATCACAGGTGCACATTGGTTAGAATATGCAAGGACCCTTTATGAACGTCCTCAACAAAAAGATGTTCCTCCCATAATCGAGACTTCGATTGAGCTTTTCTCGGCAGAAGATATCAAGCAGGGCATAAAGAATCTGGCAAGTGGTAAAGCTCAAGACATCGATAGTTTGCAAGCTGAATTTTTAAAATGGGGGGTTGAGGTCCTCACGCCACACATCAGAAAAATATTCAATGATGTCAATCAGAATGGCTTTCCAATAGAGTGGACGAATAACGTTGTTATTCCTCTATTTAAAAGTGGTGACGTTAATAACCCATCCAATTATCGCACCATTATGATCAACCCTCTTCTTGGTAAACTATTTGGAGGCATGATAGAATGAAGAATCAGCAGTTGGGCCGAAAGAGAGGGTAAAAGAGCAAAAGGGCAAGCAGGTTTTCGACCTAAGTACTCAACAATTGATCATTGTATCACTCTTAGGCATTTGATTGAGAAGGTTTAGGACACCCAAGGAGAAGAAGCTTTTTGTTGTTTTGTTGATTTCAAGAAGGCTTTTGACACAGTGCCTAGAAAGAAACTTTGGGATAGGATGGAGGAGCTTGGGATTCCAGATGAGTTTAGAGCAGCAGTTCATAAATTGTATGAGCAGGTCAGAGCTAAAATTAGAACCAGAGAAGGTATGTATGAATGTTTCGGCAGCAACATTGGTGTCAAGCAAGGATTCCCTCTTTCTCCCACGTTATTTGGGTTATACATTGACAAGCTTGAAGATTGGTTAAACAAAACTGAGGGAGGAGGTATTCAGTTAGCAAGTTACGTGGTGAAGTTACTTCTATATGCTGACGACCTTATCCTAATTTCAAAAACAGCCCAAGGTTTGAGGGAACAGTTAAAAGCGCTAGAGCTCTTTTGTTAAGAAGTCGGGATGCAAGTGAACACCGGCAAAACAAAAATCATGATTTTCACCTTGAAAAGGAATGAGAGACAAAACATCTTCCTTTTTGAGGGGAACCCTTTAGAAATAGTCAATGAATACAAGTATCTTGGGATTGGCTTTCACCACAAACTTAGCTGGGAGACTTGTAAAGCAAAAAGGATACAGGGAGGTTGGAAAGCATCTTTCCTACTTCAAAACAGGTGCAGGAAAGCTGAACTTTGGTACTGGAAAACTAAAAAAACCCTTTTTGGTTTGTTGGTCACTCCGGTTGTTCTATATGGCTACGAAGTATGGGGAAGTAGCATGTCAAATCACGGGTGGAGACAGATAGAAAGAATCCAGAAACATCTAATCAAAATCTCCCTTAAAGTTAAATCAATTGTTCCTTATGAGATCTTGTTGGCTGAAGCGGGTTCTTTCTCGCTGGAAGCTTCGGCAATATCTCGGATGATAAGCTATCTGAAAAAAGTTGAAAACATGGACAACCTTCGCTAGCCCAAAATAGTTGTAAACGACACTTTGGAGCGCAGAAAGAAAACCTGGATGAAACAGAATACTAAATGGATGTACAAATGGGGCATCAACATGCAGGAGTGTCCTAACAGCAACAGGGAAATAAAAAATTATGTGATAGAAAAGTTCGGGACTTGCCATGTGGACGGGTCAGATTGGTCGAAAGAAAGCACATTATATTAGAGAATTCAATCTCACTGGGGAACATGATGAAAAAGCTTATCTAGGGACAACTATCAAGGGTAAAGCAAAAATTCTAGTGGCGCAGTTAAGAACTGGATCGCATCATCTTCGATGTGAAACTGGTAGATGGACTATTCCAAAGGAAGATTGGGAAAGGAGAATTTGTCTCTTCTGTAGCAAAGGAGTCGTCGAGACTGAATGGCATTTTGTCATGGAGTGTTCAACATATGATGATATCCGTATTTAGTACAAAAACAACCTAAAGGTGGACAGACTGGAGGCACTCTTCGAAGGAACAAAGCTTCCAGCGACAACAGGCTTTATCCTCAAGATTCACAGCCGAAGAGCGGATATTGAAAGGAGTCTGAAATCTGATTAAAATATTGTTTCTGTGGTCCCATAGACTCTTTAGTCTTGTGGACGTCATTAAAATCTTTCATTTCATTTCATTTCATTCTTCTTTCTTATAGACAAATTTACCATAGTAATGACATTTGTCATCAAAGATAACTCTTAAATTTCTTGGTTTTTTATCTTTATTAGGAGGTTTAAAAGATGATTTTAAGTTTTTGTTGAATCTTTAAGATTTACCTTTTGATTTTTGAGCAAGAAGTGCTTGAGTGACATTCTTCTTAGAATCAAAATTTTTCATTACTTGCTCTCCTTGAATAAGGAGAGCATTAGGGGTTTGCAAATCTGGAATGTATTGTGCTATTTGATATTTAGAATTCAAATTGAAATGAATTTTCTAAAATTTTCATGAATATTCAACTGAATAATTAAATAAAGAAATTTATCTAGAATTAAGTTACAGCTACACCCATCCAAATGAGACTTAATATTTTTGATTTTAGCCAAATAATTTATTACTTTTTCATCTCCCTTCATGGGAGTTGTCATAAGTTCTAAAATCAGTTTAATTATTTTGATAAAGGCATACCTTGTGTGTTGATTCCAATTGAGTCCAAGCCTCATTCGTACTTTCTTGATTCTTGATATGAAGTAGAAAATCATTCTATACGCTTCAAAAAATGATGGAAAATGCCTCTTGTACTTTTTGTTGATACGCAACGATGTTGTCCACAGTTTCTTGTCTTCCAGTCGGAGCCTTCTCAGTTCCATTCACAATGCCCATAGTTTGCGAGCCATGAATCTGCTTTCAATCAAATATTCCAAATGTTATAATTATTCACATTCAAAATATGGGATTTATCAATTGAAAACTGATTAGACCCCATTTTTGCATAAACAAAATTAAATAATTAATGAGGATTAAAAAATCAAGGTTAACAAAATTTTCCCTGTCGTTGTTTAATGCTCGAAATAAAAAATTGATCAGTTTACGTCAAAAAAAGAGGTCCTATCAAGTATATAATCTACACACAAATGTATTAGTATGATATTAAAATTAAATTTAAATGAGAGTGATTTTTTAAAGTTTTATGTCTAAACAATGACGATGATCATCGTGTCGCAAAAAAATCAACATTTCATAAAAGATTATCCTTTCTAATTGAACTTATTATTTTAACTATTTTTCTCATTAAGAAAACTTTACAATGAATTATATTTAATTTTTTAAAAAAGAAAAATAAAAAATATCTTAAATAATTTTTTTGGGTGCTCTTGCTCCTTTTTATGTATGAAAACTTGGTGAGTTTATATATATATTTATATGTCACTAAGACAATTTAATCAATATTAATGCTTATATTCCACTTTACAATTTTAAACCGAGTCTCATACAATGTTACATATTATATTGAAAGTCATTTGAATGTTGAAACCAATGTCAATGCTTTTATGTTATCACATGCCAAATTTGCACATAACCGAAGTAACTTTCCATACAACCAACTTGGATTGCTTATTAGTAAATGTCACTGATTTAAATGGAGAGCATAAAGAATCGAGGATGCGGATAAGTTTATAGCACGTGGACTGAGCCTAATATTTCCTGGTCACGATTGATTCCGGATATCAATTTTGAAGGATGGTTTTCTCTTTTTTTTTTTATAAATTAGAAATAGGAACCAAACATAGTCTATTCATGCGAATCGAAGGGTGCCCTACGGGATTTAAACAAAATGGAATCGTGGTGTGACCGAATTCATAACAAAGCATTTTAAAGCCATATAAAACCCGTACCCATCCCCATGTGGGACTAAATAAACCCGTGGCCCAAAAAAATATAACACACAGAGTTGGTCGGTCCGTGGGGGACAAAAAGCAAGCACGTGGCGTGAAGGTATAGGCGCAGGGGGAAGAGATGAAACAATTGCCAAGTGACAAAGGTTTAAGAAGGAGGGGGGTGGAAGGGGTCTGCCCCACTAAATGAACCACGTTATTTTTAACATAGTTCAAAATTAAGATGGGCCACATATTTTATAGTTTAAACTATAATGATTTTATTTTTTATTTTTATAAATCATAATTTATAAAAATGATAGTTGTAAACTATAGAATTTATAAAAAACATGAAATAGAACCTAATTAAAGGCACTCGAATGACATGGGTAAAATAATAAAAAGAATACACTAAAAAATTATAAGGGAATACACAAATTTACAGGGAAGAATTTTTTTCACGTTCCCAATGAGAAAATTTGAAATCCTTTCCATGGAGCTTGTATCTTCTTCTTTAAATTTGACTTTGTGCTTTTACCTTCAAATAATTTTGATCCTTCACATGAAAAATATATGAAACATAGAAAATATTTCAAAAATAAATGATCTCACTTGGTCTCGTAAAATGTTTTCATCCCTGGTAGAAATGCAATCACATTTCACCTATGCACACACACCAATCTCTAATAACATTGACATGTCCTAGATAGGGTAGGGGGGTTAAATAAATTCCTAACCAACTAACCAATCAAATACCCAAAAGACATGAATTTTGATTAATTAAATTAATAGCCAATACCTAACCCGCTCTGGCACCATATTAGGAATGAGACATTAATCAATTGTATAACTTATTTAAACATTAAGAAAGGTAAAATAATTAAGACAATAACACATAACACATGATATAATGCGGAAAACCCCAATGGGAAAAAAAAGAAGAAGAATTTTCCTTTTTATTGAGAAACTATTTACAGTCCAGAACTCCCTTCCTCACTCCTGCTCCATCTTTTTAACCCAGAGTAAATTCCCTATATCTGAATATGGCCCACTGCCATATTTAAATAACTTGAAGGGTTATAACCATTGAGTGACAAGGTACACCCCAATTTAATAATTAGTTAATTAATAACTAATGAAACCTAATATAGAGTTTATATTAAATAATAAAGAATAAACTATATTCTATATTATTTAATTATAAACTAAATATTATGAATACTTAATATTATGTTCTAACATATTGATATCCTTTCCATAACGTGTGTAGGAATTTCATTAACCTTCTTTCCCTTTGCTGATTGCCGATTTTTAGTTGAAGCAAGAGGCTTGTTTGTTGTGTTAACATCCATACTTTTGTAAGAGTTGATTAAGAATGATATATGCGATGAAATTTAGTTATTTTGATGGTCATATTCTTCTTCATTTTTGTTGTCACTTATTAGTGCCAAACATTAATCTCAAAACTTCATCATTGTGATGTGGGAAATGAACTTGGCATGGATTTGTTCCTAAATAGAGTAGCCTTTAGATTTTTTATATTTTTGGAATATATATTTCTTTCATTTTGTGGATCATTATAGGGTGCAAGACAAAAAAATATGCCCCATGGTGGGCACCAAAAAATGTTGGCGAAATAATTTTTCACAAGGGAAAATGAGAGGTTTTCACCAACAATCTGGGACTAGTTCCCTCTATATAAGAACATGGAAGATCCATTTATTAAAAACAAGAAATATTTACACAACTCTAACCATCATTGGTGGCCTTTCGATAGGGGACCACACATGAATACCCCAATAATCCCATGTGTAAAATAAGGTGGAGGAAAGGTGTGTATATGGAGAGAGGGGAGAAATTTTGAAAGGGGTTTTACTGAATAAATAACAAGATGAGTTTACTGACATAAAAACAGAATATTTACAAGTTAACAATGATAAGAAACCATGTCAAGGAAAGATGAACAAAACACAAATAAATCCAAGTTCATTTGCATAATATTGCACAAGTAACCATGCTCATGGATTAAAGTTGAGATGGAGAGGAAAACATAAGAAAAAGATGTAGAATAATTGTAGTTTCTTGCTTATAGTAAGACAATGGGAGCTATCAACCATGAAAATATAATCCTTTGGAATGGAGAAGCCAATCCAATTTATATCTTTACAAAATGTCTCTTCATCTACCCCTCACATGACCTTTCATAGTCCTACCACTTGTGACATTTCACATTCCTCTAGGAATGAAAAATAAGCCCCTTTCTTATTAATGAAAAAGTAATTTTACAATGAATAATATCAATGATCACTTATGTGAATACGAAGAAAAATCCAAAAAGTACATTTCCTAATGAAGAAATATAACATAGAGAGGGAGAAAATTAGAGATATGATCATGTTGAGGAAGAAAAATACCCTAATGAAGAAGATCCAACTCCCATGGTACCCTGTGGAAATGCTCCTGGAATGAATTCCTTACCTTTGACCTCCTTGTTGAACCGTACCACTATGAAGGAATTTTTCTCTAATTACGGAATGCACACATGCCCCAAAACACTGACCTAAGTGTTAGGAATGCCATTGAATTTTATACACTATGTGAGCCAAATTTTGTGATCTATTGTGGTATTAGAGATGAAACCTCTAATTTCTAAGCAGTATTACAAGGTCTCCTCATTAAAGGAAAAGGGATCTCTGAATTATTTATAAAAAATTTCCTGAAAGTCACTTAGGATTTCTTCCAAAGATGAGTTTTCATTGAGTGAGGATGATATAAGCTCTTGCACTCTTTCAATAAAAATATCCAATAATTATAATGTATGATCCTTTGTAGACTTAAGCTATGAAATGGAATTCCCTGTTATGTCACACGTAACAATCATCGTGAGTGACCAAACATGAGACAAATTCTTAGATATGGATGCAAATTTATTCTATTTCACCAAGGAGTAGGAGTCAAGATAACTCATCTTAGATACCAATGGGAGAATGTTCTCCCAAAGGTATTTTCTTTCTCAATTTCCCCATTATTTACTTTGATATTTGAAATAGTGGTCAATATAGAGTTGAAAAGAGAGAGAACCTTAGGTAATAAAACCTTTCCTTTTTCAATGATCTTCTCCACCCATCTATCATTGGTTGTTCCTTTCATGGTGTATCCTTGGGCTCTCTTTATCTGTATTGAAGATAAAAATAATTGATATGAGAGATCACTTCTATAGGAGGGAGAGATAATGCATTGGGATCCAAGAATGATTGCATATAAGCAGTCAAGGTTTTGACATGCTCCTCAAGTTATTCCACAGTCTGTTTATTTTCTTTGTTTCTTATGAGCACCCAGGCTAATAACTCTTTGAACAAATAAACATATTCCCTCATGTGTAGTCTTCCAAAAGGAAACCTTTGTTAGCACATATTCATCTGATGTCATATCTTCCATAGGTTTATTCACATTAGGATGTGAAAATTCCACATATTGAGCTCTAGAAGCGTCAATGAAGAAACAAGAAGTTGTTTGATATTTCTTGGTATACATGGTTTTGATGTACTTTTATATGGCCTCAAATTTAGGTTTCATTGCTTGTTGCATCATTATTGATTATCCTCTAAGAAACTCATGTACCCATGGAAATGGATCATAATGTGTTGAAATAAAATTAGGCATCTCAGATGCTTGATAAGGAACCACAACATAGCCAAGATGAAATGACTCTGTTTCCTCCAAGGAGACACTTGGATTCCTAGGATGATTAATAGATTAATATGGGTGAATCTATCTTGGTTCAAGCTGCTCCAAAGGACTTTCTTTGACCTTTTGTTTCTTGTGAAGCTCCATAGGGGAAGCATCAGTGCACCCCACTTATGCAATTTTTCTCTTAGATGATGTTTATGAATAACATTATGATCACAGATATGGAAAATGTATCAGGGAAAGATGGTTAATGAAGTTACTTCCCCCTTTTTAGTTCCCCCTTTCCCTATTTTCAATACCTCTCCATCCCCACCATTTCACTTATATTGTCCTTTTGTCCTACCCTTTCTACAGATTTCATCACCATTGTATACCCACATGATATCTGTTAGCAAAACACACAATATTTGCATATTCAAAGTGTGTTTTCCTAGATAAAAAATATCAACATCCGAAGCATCAATATATACCAAGTTGTTAACAATTTATTTATAAGTAGTACTTGTGATCATATCTTATTTATGTTTAGTAGCCAATGTTTGAGTTCCCAAATGTTTACAGTGCTTTAGTGACCACCCCTTTAAGTGAGAAATACATTCAGTGGCTGAATTTTCTCTTAGATTGACCATCCCAAACAATATTGAGAGCTTGAAATATCATTTCTCTCTCTTTATATTTCATGTTAGACATTAGGTTCTCTCACCTTGGTTCAAGTAGAGCCAGAAGTAATAGGTGGATAACCACACCCTAAGTTAACTTCCTCCCTATCACTCTAGAAAGGATTGGTCAAGTGAGTAAAGATAGACCCCTTATTTGTCTACAAAATGACTAAATCAATGGTTCTATTCTCCCCCCTTTCTCTCTCATCTATTTTAGGCCTTTTACTAGGGTGTTATATTGGGAACCAAGACTTAGAATGAAATCATTTGTAAGATAATTGATTAAATGATTGGAACTAATAACGACCTATTAGTCTATTCAACATTACATCCATTTGAAACATTATGCAAAGGAATTCTGGAACAAATGAAGGCAATAAAACCATAAAATTATCATAACCATCAAAGAAGAAGTTGAAAAGTTTCTCAATGCTCACATTATCTTCCCTATTCATCACTTAACATGGATATCCAACATTGTGCCATTAAGAAATAAGAATGGTGAGATTCACATTTGTGTGGATTTTTCAAAATTTTAATCAAGATTATCTAAAATATAATTATCCCCTACCAGTCATGGACCACATTTTGCAAGTCGTCAATGGGTCAAAAATGATTTCCATGCTCGATGGATTCTTAGGGTATAACCAAATTGAGGTGGCCAAAGAAGATGAATTCAAAACTACTTTCACCACCCCTTGGGGTACTTTTGCATACAATCACATTCTCTTTGGATTAATTGATGAAAGTGCCACTTTCTAGAGAGAAATGAATTTATCCTTCAAATATTTGAAAGAAAATGTATAGTGATGTACTTGGATGACCTCACCATGTAATAAAATAGGAGATAAGAACATTTAGATCATCTAGAGTAGGTATTGATCCACTGGAGGAAACACCATATCTCTCTCAATATGAAGAATTCAATTTTTAGGGTGATAAAAGGAAATCTCCTTGGACATATTGTAAACAAGGAAGGTACAAAAATTGATCTTGAAAGAGTTGAATCCATTCGAAGGTTATCTCTTCCCATAAGTAATCCCAGTGTGCATTCATTCTTTGGAAAGGTAAATTTATTGAGAAGGTTTGTTCCTAATTTTGTTGACCTCACTAAATAAATTTTAACATGATGAATCCTAAATATTCCTTCAAGTGGAGAAAGGATGGATTTTTTTTTAATTAATCAAATATGTTATTGTAAAGGAACCTACCTTGGTTTGTCTAGATTTTAACAAATAATTTATTACTTACTGCTATCCTTTTGAACATGCCATCTTGGATGTACTAGTTAAGGAGAACGATGAAAAGGTTAGACCACTTATTGCATTCATGAATACACCATTACAATCACAAAAAATCAATTATTTTCAGCATGAGAAGCATGCATATGCGATGGTTCATGATTTGAATTTTTTTAGGTTATATCTCTTGAACTCGCACACTATTGTTATAGTTCCTAGCCCAAATTTCAAGTATATTTCAATGAAACATGATCATGGTGTAATAAGAGGTAATTAGGCTTCAAAGATTCAATAATATGACCTTGATATTAGCTCCTCCAAATTGATATGAGGTAATGATTTATATGAAATTCTTGTTAAGGATGAGTGGGAGGGTTATTTTAAGTGTTATGGATGTGTGACCCAAGATATCCCTCTTGTTACCTTTTTGAGTACTACTAATCCATTGTATTCATGTATTTCATAATTCCTAACTTACGATGATTGTATCGCATGCCTTGATTATAAGAAAATATGTACTCTTTGATTTAAGGAAATAAAGTATGTCATTTGGGAGAATGTGTTATACAAGAGAGGATTGGATGACACTTTTTTAAGGTGAATTGAAGAGGAAGAATATGAACAATTGTTGAAAGCATACCATGATTAGGTAAGCGGAGGGAAATTATCAGTACTAGTAGCTGCACATAAGATCTTGAGATACATATATTATTGGCTTACTCTTTTTAGGGATGCCTACAAATGGGTAGAGAAATGTGAACCGTGCTAGCTATTTGTAGGAAAAAAAGAATATATGTTATGACACTTTATCCAATTCTCATAGAAGAACCATTCCAAAAATGGGGTTTACAATATGTGGGTGTATTGACTCCTCATTCTAATGTGGGACATAGGTATTTCCTTACCGCCATGGAATACCTTACAAAATGGGTAGAGGCCATTATGGTCAAGCATTGAAATTTTGAGATGGTGTGTAACTTCCTAAAAGAGAATATCACTATCTGGTTTGGATTTACAAAAAATATAATAATTGCTAATGATACTTGTTTCTTATCTATTGAGATGATTGAATTTTGTTACATTCATGACATTTCATTGTCACATTCTACTGACTACTACTTGTAAGGTAATGTTTAAGTGAAATCTCATAATAATATTATTGTTACTATCATTCAGAAATTGGTGGATGTTAATCAAAGGAATTCGCATAAAAATGTGTATGATGCTTAGTGGGATGATTGGATAACACTTAACGAGGATATTGACACTTCTCCCTTTAAGCTATTATATGGAATTGAGGCCCAAATTCCTATTTCATTGGAATCACTTACCTTGCAAATGGTGAAATCAGTAAAGGATGGAGAGTATACTGATGCTCTTGAAAAAATAATATGCTACTTGGAAAAATTGAATGAAGAAAAAAGTAGCAATGAATGTTATAAAAAAACACCAATCGAAAGTTAAGAAGTTGTTTGATAAGAAGGAACATAACAAATAATTTCATATTGGAGATATTTTATTACTCTAGGATAAGAGATAAGAAAATACAGGAATCCGTGGGAAATTTGAATCTCTCTGTCTTGGTCCCTTCAAGATTAGGCACTTTTTTGGAGAAAACACATCATACCTTTATTATATTGATGGAGCCTTGTTGGAGTTTCCTCACTATGGGTAACATTTGAAATTGTACAAGTAATAGGGTTAGTTATCTTTAACCATGTATCATATCTTTTAGTTGTGTGTTTTCCTTTCCATTTGGTTCATTTCCCTTTCTTTTCATGTGTTTGTGTTGTTTTCCCTTGGTTGTGTTTGTCGCTTGTGCTAGTTGTTGAATATGGTGACTATATTGACCAATAGTTAAGACAATGGTATTATCCTCCATGATATGTATGAGGTTATTCATTATCCCTTGTGTTCTATGTCTTGAAGTTAGAGCCACTTGTTGTCATGCTAAATGTTTATCATGAAAAATTTAAATTTTTGGTCATGACAACCAAGCCCACCACTCGAAATCCCCTTTCTCGATCATTATAAACCCTTCTTCTAGCCAACCTATTAACTCATACACCCCTTTAAGTCTATTCCATCCTCATTATGGATAAGAGGAATTCACTAGCATGAATTTGAAGTGTGTTTCATTTGTAGGGAGGTTGATCCAAGTAACCTTTATGTAGCTACTGAAATCTGAGGTGGAAAAGTTCTCCCAAAAATAATAAAATGATTATTTCATCCATAATACAATATGAAAACATCCTATGGAAGCTATATGTAAGGGTTAAACCCAATACAAAGGTTGTGTAGGGGATAAAAGAATAGATCTATGGAATTTTAAAGGAAATATGTAGAGACATGTGGTGTCGGGATTCATCTTAGTTAGACTAGGTCACTACGAGTGCATGGAATGTAAGCTCTAATGGAGAAATAGATCTTGTTCTACAAGTTTCAAGAGTTCTGAGAGGATTTAAGAGCTAAAAAATAGTCAATATAAATATATTGGATTCCTTTCCATGATAAATACATTAGTTTTTATCCTAGGCCTCACTACTCTTCGTGGAATTATGGGTCACTTTTGTTACTTCTTTATGCTAACAGGGTGATTGGGCATAAAATTAAAAATGAAATACGAATAAGGTATTGAAAGTGGTTGGTTTGGATTCATAAGGTGTTTTGGAGTAAAAATCATATAAGGTTCAACCTCGCAACTCCATGTTTTTCTTTTGGGGTGGAAAAATCATTCTCGTCTTTTTTTTTGTGTTGGCATGATGACATCAACACTCCATTTGATTAAGTGGAAGAATTTTTCACATATTTTATCCCTTTTACCTTATACCTTGGTGTAAGGGGATATCAAAGACACCAAATTTCATCCCTATTGTTGGTGTTTTTTCCTGCATCACTTAAAATACCTCACTTATGTCCTAGGCATGTTTCAAACTTTCAAATCATGACCCCTTTAACCCATGACACACTTTTTTAGTTATATTGTCAATTTTCCCTTATCCCTTGGTGCAAGGGAACAATGGAAAAAAAATGGCACTGTTGTTGCAAATTAGCAGCACCCCTGGATGTTGATCAAATTTCTAGTTTGATATATTAGACATCCAATGTGATTGCACAACATTGAATCCTCTCCCCAAGTGTGGGACTTGTAAAATGGGAAAGGAATATCTAGATTAGAGGCTGGTTCCTCAACTCCTCTGATCAGATTTATCACTTACAAGTTGCAGAGGTTTACATTCCTAATCCTACCCTAAATTCCAAAGGAGATAGAGATAGAGAATGCAGATAAACTAAAACTAATGCTAATAGGTGATGCACCAAAGGAGTGGTGAGCATTTCTCACTTCTATAGATTGACACAATTCATAAAATGCAACAAAACAACATGCACAAACTAATAACTGTAATGAAGAATCAGAAATTAGTCAAACAACACCAGCAGAGGATGAAAAAATAATCACAGGGCCTGTATTGTTATTTTAACATCAAAATCACTTGCATTACAACACCTAGGAGGAAAAAATGAGTTGCAGTTCTTAGAAAAGGTCTAATATTCCACCAAAATCACTTCCAAGGTGAGAAAGGGGACCTACAATACACAAAAAATGTTCAACCATTTGAAAATGAGCCAAATCTGGCTTTTACAGTGCAAAGGACGAGCCCAGGAGAGAGAAACGTGAGAAAACGTGGAAGGGATTCAACCATTGACCAAAACACATTCAAAAAAACATGGGTATCCTTATAGACCCATCCCCTGACATTTTTAGCCATGCTGAGAGAGAATGTGAGCCATTCTTCATTAAAAACGGTAGTTGAAACGTCATTTCTGTCCATGACCACGTGCTAGAGGTGTTTTTCAATTTTCTCTCTCTAAAATCCATCAAAATGCAAAAATGACCCTAGAATCTTGTAGAGAATTTCACCATCTTTCCATTGATATAAATAACGTGAAAAATTGAGCTTTGGATCGAAAGATATGGCCATTTGAAGTTTTAGGGCAAAACAGGGCCAAATCGGGTTGGCGGGCAAAAATTTGAATTTTTACAACTTTTTGGTCATTTGGAAAATTTTCCAAAATTTCCCACGCTCTACCACTCTAGGTGCCATGTGGTGGCATCTCATTGGCTGTGGGCCTTTTAGGGGAATTTTGTTTAAAAAACTCCGCCGAGCCATAACTTCAAAAATACATGGAGTTAGGAGGAAAACATTACCTTTTTGGAAAGCTGAGAAAGAGCTCTATCCAATGGTGTCATTTCCAGAAGGTTTTGAGTGCTTGAAAAGCAAAATATTATGATTGAGGCACAAGAGAGGAAAAAAATTAGAGGAGTTAGCCACAAAAAAATGAGCAGGGGCACATTTTGGATAACAATTTTGGCGACCTTGTCAGAGAAGATGTTTTTCATCACTGTAAGATGACAGTTCCCATGTTGCCTGAAGTAATCCAATGGAACGTATTGTGTCATTGAATTCTCTACTTGATACCCCTTCTCACTGAGAACACTGCAAGGAGGAAGATGGAATATCACCTTTTAAAGAAATTTGTCCCTTTTCAAACACTTTTCCAGGAACATCTAAGCTTGTGCCAAAGCACTTTGGGACAGAAAAAACTAAGCTACAGCCAAGCTCATGTGCAGTTAGCCCATGTCAGGAATGAAAAAACCTAAACTAATATGTATAGCTCCTGAGATCCCATTTCCAGAAATCACAATTCTCTCAGATGGATTCTCATTCACATGGCGATACTACAGTTCATCGCCATCTCAATGAAGACAAGTGGAAAGCATTAGTTGTCCCTATTATCCCCTCACCTCAACTATCCCCTATTTTTATGGGCCACTCCAAATGGCATCACACTCTGAATGCCTTCCCTGTTTTGACTCTAGGTTAAGCCATATTGAGTTAAAGTCAAGTTAAGGTGCACAAAGAGGAGAAATGGTTAACACTTAAAAAATTATCCATTTTTAAATATTCAAGAGTGATGTTTTTCCCTCCCAAACTCCATTTCCATGATGTTATGGTTATGAAAATTTCAAAAAATGCCCATGCAAAAAAATTAAGTTTTGATCATATTTTGAAAAGCCTAACTCAGAATCTCATGAAACTTTACCAACACCTTCCTTACAAAAATTCCCTTCTTTGATTTGAACCTTACATCCATTGATAGTATGGATAATTTTTAATATCTATAAGAGAAATGCATCCATAAAACTTGCATTTTTTTAGATATACAAAAATCCAGCGATTGAAAACATTTGAAATCTGGAGTAGAGCATCCCATAGTGAAAATGAAAATTTTAAGACTATTATCATCTCATTCTGATATCTAAAATACCACTTACTAAAAATATTAAGTTTTACCAAGTTCTTACATACTAAAAATAATAAGTTCTAGAAACCAATCACTTTTTAAGTCACCATCATCCCTTTCATGCAAAACTACTCAAAAGTAGTAATTTAAGAAAATTTCTAAAAATATCCATTCGGTGTAGGACTTGCTAAAAATAGTAAGTGTCGAAATTTTGGTAAATTTTTTCATACCCATCCATCTCCCATCCATTTCACTAGTGTTGTGGCTCAGAATTTTACCCTAAGATTTGATCATGACTGATCAATAATTCTAGACAACATTGGATGATCTAAAAAACATGGGACTTGTAAACTGAGGTGAACCTCCAGAGAAGGTTTCTTCCTATACCAAAGTAAAATAATGATAAAACTACTCCTATAGCTAGAAAGACAATTATCTAGGGTTAAGCTATTCATTCATAGGGATAAAATTTAGAGAGACTGCATGAAATTAAATCCTAAGCTAAGGGGGGTGGTAATAACACTATAAGAAGGGGTGATCAATCTATCTTGAAATTTCATAGAAGAAATAAGATCCAATGCAAGGTTAGATGGGAAAATACTTGCCACTTTCCTACTCTGCAACTAAATAAGATCAAAACCCTATTTGAGTTGACAAAAATGACTTGAAACTTTGTAAAAAATAATGGATACTCAATCAAAAAGGAAAGATCAGAAGGAAAAAGATAATAATGTAAATTAAGGGGCATATTCGAGCCAAATTTGACATTATATTATTTTTGTAAGTATGCATACACCATTATAACCATTTATAGGGTAAGATGAATAGAAAAACATCATAGGTTTGTAACTCCTTTGATCCGTCAAAATTTTGGCATGATAACATTACTAAGAAAGAGAGGATCCCTTATATGAAGAAACACATTAAATTTTATAGAAGGGAGGAGAGGAGAGTTGATCAAAAGATGTTGGGGAGATGCTCAAACTACTAAACCTTACTAAAACCTCCTAAACCACCCCTAAAAGGTAACCTCCTTTCCTCATAAAGGTTCATGCTTTTGGAGATTCCTTTACTTGTAAGAAAACTCAAAATATTTTTTGTGGATGAGTATAACCTATAGATTAATGTATATCGTAGACACTAAAATTAGGTCACACTCCCCTTTGGTCCCTCGACAAATAAACACCCTTCATCACATTAACCTAGCCATGACCCCCTTCACCCTACTAATATTAATTTAATCAATCTAATTAAATTAATTCATTATCCTCACCATATTTATTATTTAAATATCTTAATTTAAATAATATCCACACATATACTTCAATTAGACACCTCATCAAGCTAACTCAACCTAAAACCTATTCTTAGTAAGTTGCCATAACTAATTAAGACTTACCTAAACCCTAAAAATCAATGCCTACATTCCCTCTAACCACATTCCCACATGCTTACAAGAAGCTCCCAGTTTAATCCGTGGGTTAACGACATGAGATATGAGAAAATCAAGAGGATCTCCATAGTTTAGTAAACCTAGGAAATCCCACCTTGACCGATGCCGGTTATCCCTAACCGTTGCTGATTAAGCCAAAACCGCCGTTGGTTACCATTTTAACCCCAAAACAACCTTATTCTCAAGGTTGGCAGAAGGTTGGAAAAATATTGGACAAGTTGGTGAACATTAGCACATCCTAGAGAGATATCACATCTTCTGAGAGTGAATTTCAGCGAGAACACACATGCAAGGAAGGAGATCAAGCATCTTTTCCTGCACATCCATCCTAACAATGATCTGATCTAACCAAGCAAAGAGGAATGTACATGCAGCCCATGTAGAAGCTTTCCTTTAGTTGGTGACCACATGCAGCCTTCAAAACCTCTCATCAACACCTCCATCCCTCACTCACAGGCATCCAGGACCAAAATCCAAGTAAGTAAACGTTACACTTCTCTGGTTTATTCCATTTCATCATTATATTATCATATTTGGTTTACCTAGCCACCCATTGACATCCTCCAACATTCCCCCTCCATATACCCATTAAAACCTTGCCAAATCCCTCCCAAATCACCCAATACCTCATCCTGACCAACCAAAGTCCTTTTGTGCAATCACAAAGGAGACCTAAATCTCATTATGGGGCATTCCCAGTTTTCCACAGTAACTGGCACCGATTACACCTAACCACCGTCGGTCACCCTTAACCGACATCAGTCTTTGTATTTTCCCATACAACCCAGAATAGTGACCTACCCACCTAATTCCCTTTCACCTTCATTCACCTGTGATCTACTTGAGACCTCTGTCAGACCTGCAGAGACCCAGAACCAGTTATTTGACCTTTGGACCATATTCTAACCTAGCTTGTTACATTAGATCTATTTTCTTATTGTGTTTTAAGTGAGATACCTAAATCATTTTGAATTACAATAGGATTTACCTTATTTACCGCATTAAATTATTTAAAATAGAGGATTGATAACCATCTAGGAAGTATCACACTTCTTGGATCTAGCACATGCTAGGCAGTTCACTACACATATTGTTTAATTCCTTCTGGTGGTCTTACTTCACATTACAGGTAGTTCCTTCTAGCCAAAAGGAAGCTCTCATAATTAGCTATGGATTCAGAAGTCATACGCATGCAATAACCTATTAACTAGAATTTGAACAGGTATTCCTCCTACGCCTGTTACCCTATTTGTTTCGTCAATACTTCAAAGAAACAATCTAGAATTAGGTGAAACATTTTTGCACACCCGGTGGGACCCATCTGGGGTTCCTTGCATTTCATTCATTCCTATGAAAAATTGTGTGTTTTTTTCCCTTCTGAAAAGCATACACATTAATTTTCTTCCTTGGTAACCCACTTTTTCTTTCTATTTGCTCTAAAGGAAACTTTTCTTTTGGTGTAATTAAAAAGAACCATTTATTCATGTTTACTGCATTGTAGTGAAAGAGCATCCCTCTTCCTCTTCATCTTATTGTGTCATCCAACTTCACACTTCGATTTGGGCTTAAAAATAAGTGCATTGCATTCTAATGTATCCTATTAGCTCACATTAATTGAGGGAAACCTATACGTTAGAATTCATGACCAACTGACGGTGACAAACGAATTGTAGAAAGCACATCTCTCTCTCTCTCTGAGTCTTGCCAAATTGCACAAATTCAAAACAAGCACATATTCTTAAACAACATCTTTCCTGGGAATGCCTGTCAATGATCGTACTGATATGAGGATTGGTAGGTACTCCCCAGCTCACTGCTCTATCGATTCATACTTCAGAGTGAAGCCCTCCCCCATCATAACATACTTGAAACCTCACCTTTTAGATCTCCTTCTTCGTAGGAATCCATCCTCACCAAAAAACTCTATTTCACAATTCATGTGTCAGTCCTTAAATAACATAAGCTAAACAAGCATAATAGAAATGACACTCTTAGGATCACATTTTTCTTAGTGTTTCTTCTTGGCTTGCGTTTAAAGGTGAGAGATCACGTTCTTCATTTTTATTGTTCATCCTTACACGCTCCTCATCATAGCTGGTGTATTCTGGCTTCACCTAAGTTTTCCTGGGCCATATCACCATCATTCTCAAAATTCTGGGTCTGATTCTACATCAGATTTTAATTCACAACCACTTTTCTTTCATCACTGTTTCAATTTCACAGTAACCGTCATCGGTTACCACTGACCGTCGTCGGTTATACCCAACCGACATCGGTTCCAGGTCCTTTAGTTAACCTACCCAAAAGGAAATTTTATTCATTTTCTTCCACTTTTCAAAGTCCCTGTCACTACCATCATTCTCATTGACATTGTAAAACAACATCAGGTTTGGCATGCCTGTCAGATTTGACCTGTTGCCTGGTTTTTCACTCACTGGCCATTTTCTACAGTGATTGATAGCGGTTACCCCTGACCGGCGTCGGTTTGCCTTAACTGGCATCGATTAGCCTGTTTCACTTTCCAACCACCATTTGGTACCTAATCCACTTATTACCATTAGATTCACCTATTCTTGTTGTTTTCTGTGTGATTTAGAAAGAAGCAGCCCTATCTGATTAGTACTAGTTCACATGGTGTTAACCCGAAGACAAGAAAGCACACTTGTGTTTCATGCCAGTTGTCAACCACTCCCACTTAGTCCCTCACCACCTTCCATTTTATCACCAGCCATGGATCCCATCCAACCTATCACTATCACTACCGGAGATGAGGAGTTCACACAACTCCTTGACCAAAACCCTGCCACCTTGCAGTTTCATCTCTCCCACTCATCCACTCGAGATACCTCGGGACAGTTGATATACGACATGCCCACATCTACCCCTCGACTCTCACTCCCAGTCCCGCATCAGCTCCATTTGGCTCTATGTTGCCCACATCTACCTTACCTCCATTCGTTTCGCAGCTAGGTCCTATACCCATTATGACTGCCATGTCTGCCACCTCCGGCACCCCGCCACATCCACCATACCCTCGACAACTACCCAAAACACAACCACGATACCTATAGCGAACTACACCTCCGCATGTTAGTGACCCCGTACCTACCCTTTTAGAATGTGGCCCTTTCCATTCCGACGAATCATTAACTAACCCCCATTGCGCACTAGGTTCCATACCCTTCCACTCCATATACATACATCAAGCATCCTCCTGTTTCCTCCACTGATCTTAACTTGGTACTACCCCCTGTTTTCACCACTACCTTAGTCCCATCAACCTACATGGCCGCACCATACATCACTGAGTGCCGCACCCCCATTATATGCCTACAACCACCCTCTCACGCGACAAGAGTAACCAATCGAATCAACTACCAAAACTTTACTCAAATTGATGTTGGATAAGATGCAAACATTAAAGGCATCAGTTTTTCTCACTCCACCAACACTCTCACCTATGATGAGATTACAACTACCGCATCCACCCATCCATATCCTATCTAGCCCAGTACCGCCGTGCCTTGGAAATGCCTAAGTTACAATCCGTTTTTCAATAGCAGGGAAGACCTGCATAGTCATTTGGCAGTTTGTTCAAACATGGGGTTTACTCCTGTCACTCATGTGATGCCATTGCTCTGTAAGAACCTTTTCCCAGTCTTATGAGTTGGACCTGCATTCAGATTGGGTATATTGGGTAACCTAGACACTCGCTCCATATTCTCATTCAATCAGGTATCCGAATGGCTTCTTAGAGAATTTCTCTATGAGATATCGTCAATAGGTGTACCATGACCGACCTATACTCCACGCGTCTATATGAGATGAACCTAGCACCGATTTTTTTTGCTCACTGGCGTAGCTTTAATCACCAACTCACCTTCCAACTTTCCACAAACAGAAGCTCATCTAGATCTTTCACTGAGCTTTGGTGCTAGACATGTTCACACTGACCTTGCATGTCCAAACCTTCCCCGACATTCGATGAAGCATTCACTATGGCACAAAGTTAGAGATTCGAGCTATCGAAGAGAAGAAAATCTAATTACACAATAAGAATTCAACATTCAAGTCGAATGATACCTCTTCTTCTTCCAAACCATAAAACAATTATTCAAAGGCTAAGGGCACCGCTAACACAGTGGAACTCAAGGCTGGCCCAGCTTATCCATCAAATAAAGATACCCCTCATCTAATCTCTCACCCATCCAGACATTTCAATTTAGATGAGAGTAGCGAAAATACACCCCAATTGGGGAACCTTACTCTTCTGTCTTAGAAAAGCTTATCAAATATGGAGCCATCACTCTTCCACCCATAAAACCACACACTGGTATAAAGAACATGACTTCTATAGCTATCATCGAGTAAAGGGTCATAGTGATGGCAAATGCATCACTTTCAAAAATATTTTCCAATAAATGCTTGAGAAAGGTGAGTTAACCATGGATAATCCTAATGCACCTACCAACCAAAACCTGCACATCTTCAAGAAACCATTTCCCAACCAAATCAAATCGGTGAGACCTCAACTCATGATACCCATACCCGCGAGGTCCACGCTATCTTTAATGACATACTTGTCACCTCCCAATTACCTCACATTCCTTCCATAGAGGAAATCTTATCCCTAAATCCTCCTTCTGCATCAAAACCAATCTCCCTTGTTCCTTCACCCACAGAGGAACATATTTCATCTCCTTCATCACCTACAGAGGAGTCTTCCACTAACATCGAGACCATCTCACCCCTGACTTCTCCACTTAGAAATCTTTTACCCACAGTACCTTCTCCACCCATAGAGGAGCACCTGTTACCTCCTCCACCCATAGAGGAGCACCCATCATCTCCTCCACCTATAGAGGATCTCCCATCATCTCCTCTACCTATCATAGACCTAGTTGAGATACCATTGCCTCTTGGTGAGCATTCTCCATCCACTACCCAAAATTCTGCAGACCTACTTTCGGCTCTCTTACTCATGGAAGCTGAAGCTAGCCAATTTCCCATCTCTAAGACACATTTTACAGGAATTACCATTAGGTCCTCATCAACTCCACCTATAGACATGTTATTCTCATGTTTGGTCAATCACTTGGATTATGTGGATAGAGCTTTACTATGGGGACACCTTTTGCTTCCTGTCTCAACACAGATGTAGAGGTCACTTGCTGATACCTCTACTACCTACCCAAAAATATTTTGACCAATCAAACCAAACACAACCACCTCTATCACAACTCCTTCCACAACACCTATCATAGCTCAAACCACATGCTTACCCATGGCCCAATCTATAGCTAAACCCAAAACCACACATATGACATCAGCCTCGACTAAACCTATTACCACTTTATGGGTCACCCTGACCACCAACCTTACTCATCCACCTATCAAACTGGATTTAGCTACATCCTCCAAAGAGAACACCACACTTGCTTCAACACCCAAACAGAAGCACCAAACCCATAGAACTCATACCCCGGCTACGCCAATCACACCTGCACCTATCCCGTCTGTCTTAGGATCTCAGCTTCCCCACATGGTGAAGAAACCTCCACCCACCAATAAACCAAAAACACAACAACCCATTCCTTCCTCACAAACCTCTAACCTACCCAGACACCCAACATGACTTACACCGGCACCTGCAACATCTTTACCACCCATACCTCCAATACCCCTAGTTATTGCTTCGCTACCCACTACACTTCAGTCACTGTCTCTCACACCCCAAGCACAACCCACGTCATCTACCTTCACGGCACCCCCGTTATCCCCATGGGTAACTCGCCCTCTTCCCCTATTTTCCTTTCCTGCTAGACCTCGTACACCCACATCACCTTTACCCAAGAGGGTGCAACCCAAAAAAAAATTCCACTACCCCATAATACGGTAGTCAAAACAACCACACACCCTCCTACTCATCCATCTACTATACCCCTACCTAAACAAGCACAACCGACACCCAAAACCATGCCAACAACCAAACCCATAGCTCGACTCGCTCCACCTCTTCTAAAGACCATTCCTTAACAATCAACCACAGCTACACCCAAACCCACATTCACTTCCCATTGCGATCCACTAGCAGGGTCCTATGTCAAAATTTTAACCAATCTCCTGGAGACTTTTGTCATCACATTACTACCACTCAGGCCTTATGACCCCGTCAAACCCAAGCCAAAAGGGTTTGACAATACTAAAATTTACACCTACCATCATGTGCCAGGGCACGATGTGAAAAACTTCAAGGCTTTGAAAACTGTCCTGATCCAGTTGTACCCTCCGGAAGCCAAATTTGACGATGATAACCTTCTCGATGAGGATCCTGCTTCACCGACACCAATTCCCACATTTCCTACCCAAGAAACACAAACTCCACTCTCATAGCTCCTAGAGCCACCCCCAAGAATTGAAATTAACATGGTTTGCATTAGAGAACTTGCCATGCCACCATCTAAATGTCGTTGTGCCCAAATCACCTCACAGGGTTTTTCTCCTCCGGTAGGTTTTTACCTGTCATGTCGTTATACCACTCACCCTACACCTTCTTTGTTTGCCAACTTCCCTCAGATCAACATGATACACGTCACTACACATGCTCAGAAGGATAAGGGAAAAGAAAAGGCAGCTGACCCACCAACCAATCCTAACCCAACATACCATCTGCACCCATACCTAAAATCACTATTTGTGGCCCCACATACCCCATTTCAAATGGCGTCACACATTGCACCATGCTCAAACAATTACACTAGTCTCCTCTCAAAATGTCCCTATATGACCTCATCCAAACCTCAGAATCCCATCGTCAAGCTCTCATAGAGGTTCTTCAATTTACTGAGGTTTTACCCAAAGACCCTATACTCGTAGCCTCCATTATCACACCCCATCATGTAGCCTCTCTCACCAAATTATCACCTTCATCTTCATCCCACCTTATTCACCAAGTGGCCTCCCTTAGCTTCTCAGAGGAAGAGATCACACTACACCAAAATGATGACTTGGACCCAGCCCTCTTCATCTCTATCCACATCAATGACATACGGGTATGCCGTGTGATGATTGATGGGGGCACTAGCATTAATGTCATTTCATCCCATGCATTCGATCAAATGTGCATAACTGAAAATTACATGCATAAAAATCTGGTCATGTCGCGTTCATTCAATGATTCTATCACCTCTACAATAGGCACCATCATCCTCCACATTCACGTGGGCCCCCGCACTGTTCCAGAATTGTTTTACGTTTTGGAAGGGGAATTCCAATATAACCTGTTGCTTGGCAGACCCTGGATTCGTGTCATGGGTTGCATTCCTTCCACTTTGTATCATTGTGTTAAGTTTGAACATGAAGGACACACCTATACCATTCCAGCTGACCCATCACCTTTTAAAACATGCAACATGCTTTACTGACCCAACAATGTGCTCATACCTATTAAGCTGACTACCTCCACAACCATTACTTCTTCACCTATGCTTCCACTTACCAGTACAACTGCTACTTCTACCACACATACCTCCTCCATTCCTACTGTTTCCATAACCTCCATGTTTGACCCATTAGCCTCCCAATCTATTAACTCCACCTCCGCATCGACCTCCGACACATCATCCATTCTAGCTACCTACATACTAACCACTGATCCCTTGGAAGGTGTTTCTCAACACCTCACTCTAGGGGAGTACCGCCTATATAGTGTCAACACATTCCTTACTCCACAAGAGTATGGAAGCCTTCACCAACACCCTTGCTACAATCACCGCATTAGAGAACGCCTCCTCTATGGTCCTCCTCACCTTTGTACTAGTCTCACCTATGGGGGACTTGATACTACCACTTACACACCCGAAGCACCGCCACAAACTTGCCCCTTTTCCACTAACTTCCAATCACTTACCAATCATTGTTTCACCCACACCTTCTTGCACCGATGTGCATGGAAGGGTTTTGGTTTTGAATTTTACGAGAAAATTTGCCATACCATTATTCCTTGTACCACCCGAAAACATAATGATCGTAGTGGTATCAGCTTTCCCAAACCACTTACCAAACAACCCCACATTGAACTCATCAAAGACATCAACCCTTCTCCACCCCCTTCACCCGCTTCACCTTCATCACCCCCTTCACTGACGGAGTTGATGGATCCTGAATCTATCCCTCCTAACTTTTTTTTTCATAAACACCATTTCCTTAGGGCCTCTGACTTATCAACGCAAGGGTGAGGCCCCTTCCACTCTTCTCATCTTGTATTCTGAAATGATCAATGAGGATACACCTTTAATTAACATCGTTCAATGTTACGATGATGAATATATACTCACCTACCTTGGTGAAGAAGACTCATTTATTAATTGGTCGTTACCTTTTGAGATGCAAACCATGTTGAATGAATCGACTATCGAGATTAACATTCATACTCAGGATGACCCGCACATCCTAAAGATCAGACAATCTTTAGATGCTGCTGAACAAGAAGCCATCAATTCTTTTCTTAGAGATCATAACCACGCTTTCACTTGGTCTTACATAGACATGCCCGGTATTGACCCCACCATAGTGGTCCACAATATCATAACCGTCCCTGATGCCAAACCCATAAAAAAAAGATGAGGAAAATGCACCCTCGCATTGCCCTTCTCGTCAAAGAGGAACTTTAGTGCATTATTTCCATTTCCTTCATCTTACCCATTGATTATCCTCGTTGGATTTCTAACATTGTACATGTCACTAAAGTGACAGGGGGACTCCGTATTTGCATAGAATTCTGTGACCTCAACCTAGCATGTAAAAAAGATGACTTTCCCTTTCCCAGTATTGACCAGGTGGTTGACCTTACTACTGGTCATGAGATGCTGTCACTTATGGATGGATTCTCGGGTTATAACCAAAACTTGCTTACCCTAGAGGATCAACACAAGACCTCATTCATCACCCCTTCGGGTACCTTCTACTATCAAGTCATGCCATTTGGCTTTAAAAACGCTGGTGCCAAATATCAGTGAGCTATGACTTACATATTCCATGAAATCATGCATCACATATTGGAGGATTATGTGGATGATCTCTTGGCCAAATCTAAACGCCACTCTAAGCACCTAACCATCCTCAAAACCATCTTTGACCATCTCATTAAATATTACGTCTACCTTTAGCCTAAGAAGTTCGTCTTCATGGTTCTCTCAGGAAAGCTCCTAGGATTTATCGTTTCCCTTTATGGTATAGAAGTTGACCCTGCTAAATTTAAGGCCATTCTCGAAATGCCTCCACCTACTAACCTTCGACAACTTCGTAGCCTGCAAGGTAAGTTACATTCCATTCACCATTTCATTTCACAATTATATGATCGATGTCAACCATTTCATCATCTGCTCAAGAAGGATGTCTCCTTTAAATGGGATGATGACCGCCAAAATGCTTTTGAGGCCCTAAAACAATACATTCTCCAACCACTTGTACTCATTCCACCTAAATATGACCAACCTTTTTACATATACATCTCAACTACCAATCATTCCTTGGGAGCCATGCTTGCTCATCACGACGAACAACACAGGGAACAGGTGGTTTATTACATCAACTGTACTATTTTGGACTACGAAACCCAATACACCCATCTTAATTTTTTTTTCTTAGCCTTAGTTTTAGTTGTCACCAAAATCCCTCATTTCAACCACAAAACCTATGTTGTGACCAACACCGACCCCTTACACTTCATGTATGCCAAACCTTATAAAAATCAGCGTGCCGCATGATGGCTTATGCTTTTAACAGATCTTGACCTCGAATTAATTCATCAAAAGTCCATCAAGGGCCAAGCTATCACCGACCAATTGGCTGATGCACCTATTTCTGGGGATCAACCCTCTAATTTTGACTTTCCAGATGAGTCGATTACTACCCTTTCCCTGGATGAACCTCCTTACCAAATGACACTCTTCTTCAACGGTTCCAAGTGTCAGTGTGGGGGAAGGGCTAGTATTATCCTCATTCCTCTCGATGGTGAGCCCATGCCTTTTTCTTTCAAACTCGATTTTGAATGTACAAACAACATCACCGAATACAAAGTTCTTGTACTAGGTCTCCAAGCTGCATATGCCCTAGATGTCAAATCAATCAACATCTTTGGTGATTCTCAATTGATCGTAAACCAAGTCAATGGTATGTACCACTATCATAATGAGATAATTGAAAAGTATAAACATCATGTAGACATACTTTTGACCACCTTTGATCGTTACACCCTTTAAACCATTCCACGTTCAACCAACAAGTTTGCAGATACCATGGCTTTCTTAGCTTCCCAAATACCCACTTCTCTTGCCGATTCTAAAATCTTTGTCACCTTATAATGACTCCAATCACCTTCTTATTTACCTCACAAAGTTCACTCGATCAGAACCGCTACCCCTGACCTGAGTGACCTTTGGTATAAAAAATACTCTACCTTTCCCTCTCCATCTTACCTCTGATCTCACCCATAACAGACAACGCGTATTCCTTAAAAAGGTCTCTCGTTATGTCATCTTGGGGGGAATCCTCTATAAGCACAAATTTGATGGTATTCTCTTACGATGCCTCACAAGTTCTAAAATCCCTTATACCATTAAGGAAGTTCATGATGACATATGTGGAGGTCACTTCAGTGGCCTTGCTATTACTAAGCATATTTCTTCACCTGGGCTATTTACTGGCCGACCCTTAACCATGATTGTTGTGACTATGTCAAACATTGTGTAAAATGCCAACAACATTCCAATCTTCATCATACACCACCCAATCATTGCCTTACAGGTCACTCGAGACCTTTGGCCCTTCTCTTAATGGGGTTTGGATCTTGTCAGAGAAATCAATCCTCATTCTTCCCAATGCCATCAATGGATCATCACTGCTACCGAATATTATACAAAATGGGTGGAAGCCATACCACTCATTTCCATGAAAGATGAGAAAATATTTGAGTTCATTAACCACCATATCATTTGTCACTTTGGTGTTCCACATCTCCTCATCACTGACAATGGAAAATAATTCAAAAAAAAAACATTGCAAAAACTTTGCGACACCTTTGGCATTCGACTTAGTTTCCCATCACATTATTACCCACAAACCAATGGCCAAGCCAAATCCACTAACAAAACCCTTAACAAAATTCTTATGAAATTGGTTGACGATACTGGGAAGGATTGGCATACGCACATTCCTTTTTCCTTGTGGGCATACCGCACTAGTATTCACACTTCCACTGCGGCCACACCATTTTCTCTGGTCTATGGTACAAAGGAATTCTTGCCTCTCGAAGTCCAGATTCCCTCACTTGGCATCTCTCTCCATGACATGCTCAATGATGATGAATTTCATTAGGACCATTTAACACAGCTAGAGTTATTAGACGAATGTCATCTTAATGCTCTGGATCACCTTCAAGTTTACCAAAAATGTATCAAATGTGCCTATGACAAACGTGTCCATGAACAAACCTTCCAAGTCGGTGACCTTGTCCTGAAAGAAAATCAACACGTAACCAAAGAAAAAAAGTAAACGGGGCAAATTTACTCCTAATTTGGTTGGACCGTACGTCGTGACTCATACCTATGGATTAGGTGCTTATTGTTTATCTTCACTCAATGGTAAACCTGAACCTGAGCCCCTTAACACCTTATATCTTTGACTATTTTATTGTTGAATTATAGTCCTCCCTCACCTTTTGTCTCTTTCCATGCTCGTCCCTTGAGTGCTATTCACTCCATACACCTCACCAACGATTACACAAGAATCATGTGAGTACCCATCACTTGTTATCTTCTCTTAAATATATGTACCATGATGCTACACATAACATGATTCTCATGGATACTTTTCATCTACCTTTAGATGAGACCCCATGGTCATTTCAAATTTCCTTTTGAACAAGAGTCTTCTTCTCCACCTTGGTCTTGTCCATGACCTCAAGACCTCACACGGGACCCAACTCCTTGAGTCAAAATTCCAATAAAAAGATGAGTCCCTCAAAAGGACATCTTCCTCTCAAAAAATTACTGCTATAAATAGACTACTCCCTAGACAGACAGCTATGTAAAGCTCTTAAAAAAACAAGAGCAACTGAAGCTTCTCGCATCGATCAGCTTCATGAAGACCTCAAGGAGTTAAATTTTATTCATCCCATATAGACTTCCTGCATTGATCAGTCTATCTCAAACTATAAGTCAACCTTTTTGTCACGGAATTGCCCATTAAGATCTAGGTTCTCTTTCTTGAAATGCATCCCACCTATACCATATGCAAAATTACCCACTTTTCACCCTTCCAACCATGCCCAATCTCATTTCCTATTGCCTCAAGGGACTTCTTGGAACTTAGACATTTGGTGATCATGTGACTACATTTCACCGTAGAAAAATCAATTATGTGATGTCTTTAGGGTCTTACGTTCATCACCTCCACCAAGGTGTGATCTACTTGGTATGATCCTACCCAATCTAGAGGCTTTCTTGCCCCCTCTTATCTTTTTAACCGTCTTTGTTTATGTTTTGATTACCTTATACAGAACTTGGTCCTCGACACTTACTTTTGGGGTAATCTTCTTCTTTTGCCACAATTACCCTCACCTACATCATTTCACCTATAATTTACCCACACCTAACAAACTTAAACCCACACCATGCCTAAAACCTGCTAACTCATTTTCATCCCTCCTCATATTCTTCCCTAGCTTATTGGATAACTACATCGACCTGAGGTCCCTTTTCGCTGGGACTATGTAGGCAACACTCCGAGGGCATGGGGCCCTTGGAGGTTAGTTTAACCATTCTCTACCCTAAATAATTCATCTTCCATGTGCCTCACATTACATCAAACCTAACTTTGTTTACCTATTATACCCAAAATTGAAAATTAAACCACATACATAAGAAGTTTTTTCATATTTTAAACATTATCACATCATACATTTATTACGCCTACCATTTCTCTATCATCACTATGCATAGATTATACCGCATCTCACATTAACCCATATTATCATTTATTGCATAAAATAATGCATCACCACTTCACCTACTTTCAACCCAACCATGCCTAAACAAACCTAACTCAACCATGCCTAACAAACCTAACTCAAACCATGCCTATAGCCTGACTCAATCCATGCCTATAACATGACTCAACCATGCCTAAACAAACCTGACTCAACCATGCCTAAACCAACCTAACTCAACCATGCCTAAACCAACTTGATCGATCCATGCCTATACCAACCTAAATCCATCATGCCTAACCTAATTTCCATCCATACCAACATAACAAATTCATATCTCATAAACAAATCAACAAATAAAATAATACCACGTATCTCATCAACACATCAGCAAATCAAGTCATAGCATGTATCTCATCATATAAATCAATGTGTATCTCAAATATACATGGCTATCTCATCATGTCCATTATCTCAAAATCATTGGCACATAGGCCGATATATAATACAAAATGTCATCGATGCGTAGGCCGGTCTCATATATACAATAAAATAATGAATAATACAAAATATCTTCAGCGTATAGGCTGGTATATGCTCAAAATATACAAAAATATCTCATACATCCTCACTATCATTGGCACGCAAGCTGATATGTGATCAAAACTATAAATATCTCTCGGCACACATGCTGGTATATATCACACAAAAACTATCATACATCAAACACTAGGTGCCATATCAAGCATCTCGATGAATGTCCTCCATCTCGGTATCACCTGTACCCTTAACCTCCTCGGTCCCTGCTGACACCTTAACTAGAGCTGGTCTCTGTGCATTAGTAGCCTCTTCTTGATCGGGCCTTCGAGATTTCTGACCCCTTGTGCTCTCCACACTATGAGTGTGGGATCTCGTCCTCTCACTAGACACCTGCTATGCCTGGTACTCAGCATAGGATATGAAGTCTATCCCTGCTGCCATCAGCTGGTCCTGATAGTATCTCAACTCACCTAGGGCATCCCGTAACCTAGATATAAGCACAATCTATGGTGGTACCATAGGTCTCGGTCCATATACCTTCCCTGCAGGACCCGGCCCTTGCCCTGTGCATGTATCTGGGCCTGTAAGACCCCAATCTGTACTTGGGCTGTGGCCAACTGGCCTTGTAAACCTTCTACATGAGCATATAAGGTTGCCACCTGACCATCCCCTTCCTCTCCATCTCCATCTCCTCCACTAGCCATCTGGGCTTGCAGACTGGACACCTATACGCATACCTCTACTACCTCCACCTCCGAGCCCTCCAGCTGTGTTTGTAGTATACCCAACTGGGTAATGAGCATAACTACCTACCCCTGTAGGGCGTCTCTCTGCACTATAATGGTAGCTAGATCCAATTTCCTTGATTTGGGTGGTATGGCTCATAACTAAGCCACCCACCACTGTCTGTACTTATCTGTACATCCAGCATCATCTATCCACTGGTCCACTGGTTGCTCCTCCTATGGTGTGGGAACTGTAGGCTATGGTAGAGGTAAGGGCCTCCCCATGTAATTTCTTTGATACTGTGGGAAGGGCAGAGGTATGTCTTGTACTAGCCCGAATTGTCGTCAGACTCTGTCTACCAGGATCATCTCATTCTCCCCGGAACGATGACCCTGTATCCATCTCTCTAGCTGGAGCTCAGCTAGCTCCTCATGCATATGCCTATATGAGGGGAATCCCACATATGGCCTCCATATAATGTCCACTCCGGATAACCCCTCCAGTAACTGTCGGAAATGGGCCACATCATGTGTCAGCCTATCAGATATTCACTCTCCTATCACCGGAACCCATATTTTGTATCCCACCCACACAAATCATGCTAGGAATTCATCTGCTCGGGGCATCCCTATAGGAACTACACAAACTATGTGCTCGTAGGCCCAACAGTGTAGTATAAATGTACAACACAAGCTAAACCTATGCAAATGCCCATATACCCACAACTCCCTGTATAGCTACACCAAGAATGATGGTTCCTAGGAAAAGTGGGTCTCATGCACCATCATGTCATGGAGTACCCCCATTAGTGATCAGGAAAAGCATCCACCCTTTGCATCTGGTAGTGCATAGCAACATACTACCTCCATCAACAACACCACTAGCCTCGTCTCCTCCAGATGGGCTAGGTACATCTCTCCATAGCTCAAACTGGCGCTATGGAATCTCAGATCAGCCATCCCCTCTCCAAAAATAGACACAATCAGCTCCTCTGAGGCCTTGGAGGAGATAGAATAAACTTGGGAACCCAATATGGGTTACTGAAGAATCTAGAACATGTCCTCCAGGGTGATAGTCTTCTCACCCATCGACAGGTGGAACATGTTAGTCACGGAGTCCCATCTATCAATGAGTGCGACCATAAATTTGGGCTACCAGAATACATGTCTATAGCGACGAACCCCACTCAAGCCCACTAACTCCACACACTATAGCTCTACCGGGGTTACTTCGCCACACACCGTCACCAGTAGAGGCGGAACCCTGTCCCGCATATATAACTGCACTCTCCCTTGCATCCAATACAAAGATGACATTAATTTACATATAGCAATCCATCTTCAACCATTATCATTTCCCTATACCTTATTTTCACCCTACCCATTTCAACTACCTAGTCCACACCACTTTTGGACCTTTTTTCCCCCTAATTTGACTGGTACCGGTTTAACCTAACTGACCCCGGTCACCCTTTAACCGGCACCGATCACCTATTTGGTGACCGATATCGGTTCACCCTTACCGACCCTGGTTACCCCTTAACCGGCATTGGTCAGCTGTTTGGTGACAGATATCGGTTCCACCTAGCCGATGCTGGCCAAACTTGACTGATGTCGGTCACTGTCGATGAAAAACCTATGATTTTCCAAAATCCCCTCTTTCTAAAAAACCTCCCCCTCCCCCTTTTACCCACCTACAATGACCTAAACTACCCTTGGACCTCCACCCGCCACCCCCATCCCATTTATTACCCTCCTCATCCCTCCTTTTACCCAATATACCCCCATTCCCAAATTTAATTTGTGCCCACCCACAAAAATGAAAAAATCAACACAACCTACAAATAAAAATAAAAAACTCCTCTAATCTATCAAATTCACAACGTAGATTAGAGCGCTTACCTTTTTGTGCTACTGTCATCTCAGTGGCATGTCTGGCTGCTATACTGGTGGGCCACCTGATCCCTCTCCGACCTCTACCATCACCGAATACCTACTCGCAACCTCTCACCAATTGAATCCCTCGCAATGATCTTGTGGACCCGCTGCTCACCAACCAATAACTCGTCGATCACATCGCCAGCTCACTGTTTCATTTCATCCAGACACTTTTCTCTCTTTTCTCTCTTTTTTTCATTTTCTCACTTTGAACAATAACAAATGAATAACAAAAAACATGGATGTTTTTGTTTTTATAACAAACACGACCTACCCGACATCAGTTACCCTTGACCGACATCGGTCGCGTGCCCTACCTAACCATCGTTGGTTTTCCTCTACCAACGCCAATTATCCATGACCAGCATCAGCCACCATAACTACACATTGCCCTACATTTTAACCTTTACCCTACCCCTACCTCCCTTTTTTATCCCACCCAACCTTCATCTTGATCATTTACTCCACCCCACCTTTACCCTACCCATTTACCTCACCTTTCCTGACCTCATCATTTACTACCTTCATTTTTCCTCCTTTGGGGACTCATTATTCTATCCCTACCTTGGCCTTACCCATGCCGTGACCTAGATATTTGGACCTAAACCATCGCTAGAGACCTTTTACCTCATGTGTTTGCTATACCTTGCGACACTATTACCTGTGTTGTTGACCTAATGACCTTACCTAGCCTATTACTATGACCGTTTATCCTGAACCTACCTTTGGTGTACTGGAACATACCTAAACGTTCCTGCACCTAACCTATGTTGTGCTTCTGGACCATATCCTATACCTTGGATACTAGAATCACTTCAACCTTGTTTGGATAAACCTATGACCTTAGACGATGTAGAGTTTTCTTGCTCTTCAACTTGGTAGCATGTTGTAGTTTATATGTGTGCGTGTGTTTGAATGTTGCTACCTTTGACTCAGACCCATTACCTAGCTTTCCCGAGTAGACCTTGCTCCTTTTTCCTCCATTCCCCACCTTCTTTTTTCTCTCATTCACCTTTTTATCAAACCACTCACCGATTCTGCCTTCGGCCTCGTCAGTTCCATGTTTGAGGGGGATCACCTTCATCCACACATGGGGCAACCACATCTTATTTTTGTTAGCGTCACTTACCAATACAAGCTATGCAACAAAAAGAGACAAAATGTAGACACTAAAATTAGGTCACACTCCCCTTTGGTCCCTCGATAAATAAACACCCTTCATCACATTAACCTAGACATGGCCCCCTTCACCCCACTAATATTAATTTAATTAATCTAATTAAATTAATTCATTATCCTCATCATATTTATTATTTAAATAATATCCAAAAATACACTTCACTTAGAAACCTCATCAAGCTAACTCAGCCTAAAACCTATTTTTAGTAAGTTGCCATAACTAACTAAGACTTACTTAAACCCTAAAAATCAATGCCTACATTCCCTCTAACCACATTCCTGCATACTTACAAGAAGCTCCCAGTTTACTCCACAGGTTAACGACACAAGATCTGAGAAAATCAAGAGGATCTCCATAGTTTAGTAAACCTAGAAAATCCTGCCTTGACCGACGCCGGTTAGCCCTAACCGTCACCAGTTAAGCCGGGACTGCCATCGGTTACCCTTTTAACTCCAAAACAACGTTATTCTCAAGGTTGGTAGAAGGTTGGAAAAATATTGGACAAGTTGGCAAACATTAGCACATCCCAAAGAGATATCACATCTTCTGAGAGTGAATTTCAGTGAGAATACACATGCAAGGAAGGAGATCAAGCATCTTTTGCTGCACAACCATCCCAACAATGATCTAATCTAACCAAGCAAAGAGGAATGTATATGCAGCCCATGCAAAATATTTCCTTCAGTTGGTGACCACCTGTAGCCTTTAAAACCTCTCATCAACACCTCCATCCCTCACTCACAGGAATCCAGGACCAGAATCCAAGTAAGTAAATGTTATACTTCTCTGGTTTATTTCATTTCATCATTATATTATCATATTTTGTTTACCTAGCCACCCATTAACCTCTTCCAACATTCCCCCTCCATATACCCATTAAAACCTCACCAAATCGCTCCCAAATCACCCAATACCTCATCCTAACCAACCAAAGTCCTTTTGTACAGTCACAAAGGAGACCTAAATCTCATTATGGGGCATTCCTAGTTTTCCATAGTAACCGGCACTGATTACACCTAACCACTGTCGATCACCCTTAATCAACATCGGTCTCTATATTTGCCCATACAACCTAGAACAGTGACCTACCCACCTAATTCTCTTTCACCTTCATTCACCTGTGATCTACCTGAGACCTTTGTCAGACCTACAGAGACACAAAACCAGTTATTTTACCTTCGGACCCTCTTCTAACCTAGCCTGTTAGATTAGATCTATTTTCTTATTTTTTTTAAGTGAGATACCTAAATCATTTTGAATTACAATAGGATTTACCTTATTTACCACATTAAATTGGTTAAAATAGTGGATTGATAGCCATCTAGGAAGAATCACACTTCCCGGATCTAGCACACACTAGGCAGTTCACTGCACATATTGTTTAATTCCTTCTGGTGGTATTGTTTCACATTACAGGTAGTTCCTCCTAGCCAAAAGGAAGCTCTCACAATCAGTTGTGGATTCAGAAGTCATACGCGTGTAACAACCCATTAACCAGTATTTTAACATGTATTCCTCCTACACCCGTTACCCTATTTGTTTCGTCAATACTTCAAAGAAATGATCTAGAATCAGGTGAAACATATATACACGAAATATTGAAGATGGAAGAATGTGAATTTTAAAAATATACAATCATATTGCACAAATCACCATTATTCATCACTTTGATTGGGTATGAGAGGAATATTCTCTTTTAAAAGTATTTAAAAGGATTTCTTGGTGAGGAAGGATTAGACAAACACACTACAACACAAAAATAATATCTTCTAACTCCTAAAAATGACGTGCAATTTCCAAAAAATCCACAACTTCAATCTCTCAAAATAATTAATCATTCCCCCAAAACTTCTATATTTTGAAAGGACTCTCCAAGATGTTTCTAATGGATCTAATCTGAGGTGAAATGAAGCTCCAAAATGAAAGATATCATCAAAAAAAAAAATTGGCTACGTGTGAAAAAGTTCTTTGTTATATGGATTCCATAGTTTTTGGAATACTTAATAGGAATTTTTATTGTAATGTGGATTTCCAATACTTCCGTGGCTTCATATATTCCTCATATGCCACACAAGTATATTTATTTGTTATGCGGCTTCTATACTTTATGACCATTTCTTTTTGTTCCACATATTTTGAAATTCATGGAACACTAATTCTTAATAAGCCCGCAGAACACTAGGATAGTGTTCCATGGATTTTGAACTTTTCCACGCTTAAAATGATTTTATTTTTCCATAGTCTTATTTCACGGGTTAGGAGAACCCACAAAAATACTTTTTCTTTCTCTCTACCTCTAGCTGTGTTGTAGTTTATTTCCTTTGCCACGAGGGTCCTTTCTTTTATTATGAAAACTTAGGTATTTTACAGAACATTGTTCTTTTGGAAGTCCACAGAACACTAAATCCTCTATTCCACAAATTTTAACCTTTTATGCTTTGAAAATTATTTCATTTTACTTTCATCCGCTTAACACTCGGAGCTTTCTTTCCTTTTCTCTGTGGAAATGGTTAATCCGTAGAACACTATTTAATGATTCCCTTTTTTTGTGGACTTATAGAGTTTGTGGAACACTAGGATCCCTGATTCAATGTAACATTGAGATGTAGTGTTCTAGAACTTTCTTCATCAAAATTTTTCCTCAGTTAAAAATTAAAATTTCAGGTTATCAAAATAGTTTGAGGGTTATTTTGGATAATAGTTCTGACAACCTCTAGGGGACATCTACCTACTATAAAGTTAAGAACAATAGCCTTAAGGAATCTATTGGTAATGGGTTCAAGAAAATAACTTAAATTGATCTTCATAATCTTTAATCTCTATAAAACTCAAACCTGAATTTGTAATGAAAAGTGGACTTGGAACTAAAAGAAGATTATTTTTAACAACTTGGAAGAAAATGCTTGGAAATTGCACCAAAAATATAATTTTCACCATGAACCCAATCTGAACTAAATTGTTCATAACTACGAGAGGAGACACACAAAAACTATGTATAAAAGATGAAAATAATATATTTTCCAAAAGAAAACACGCAGAGTGTGCAAAAGCACTTTTTTCCAAAAGAAACTACTATATACAAGGTGACACCTTACCTCAATAATAGATCTTGAGGTACATCACATTGAATGGGATGGGAATCTCATCTCCATTCAACCTTTATAAATAGAACACATCCTTTGATTTGTAGCTGTATATTATATAAGGGCCACTCTAAATGACATTAAATTTGGTGTGCCTTCCTGAATGATCTCTATCTCTATCTTATTTGAGGACAAAGTCTCCCTCCTTAAAGGTTATTTCATTTTATTTCTTTTCAAAGTATTTTTTCACTTGGGCTTGCTACCTTTCCATTATATGTATGGCCTTATCTCTTATCTATTTTACCTCCATTAGATCTACATATGTAACCTCTATTCCCTCTTCCTCAAACATAACAAGCTATCTTATGAGTTCCAAGGATGGTAGCTCAAGGAAAATCAACAATCTTTCCTCTTCTCCATAAACAAGTTTAAATGGTGAGCTTCTAGTTGACCTCTTAGGAGTAATCCTATCAGTACACAAAGCTACTTTCAAAATTTTATGCCAATTTCTTTGATTTTATCCCAAGGTTCTCTTAATAATATTTAGGAGATTCTTGTTTTTTGATTCAACAAGCCTATTACCATGGGATAATAGTTTGAATATGTTCTGAAATGGATTCCATTTTTGACATCCCATCCAATTATTTTAGTTCCCAAGAATGCCAAGGCGTTATTTGATATAATTATGGAAGTAACTCTAAATTTGGTTATAATTCCCTCATAAAAGTCTAGGATACTAACCCCATTTACTTACTTCAAAGAAATAACTTCAGTCAATTTGATAAAATAGTCATTTGCAGTCAATATCCATTTGCATCCCAAGATTGAATGTGGGTTAAAAAATCCTACCCATTCTAACTCCTCAATGGGCTCAATGATTCCAAATTTCAACATCTTATCTATTTATTCTTTCACCTTGATGCGTAGATTAGGATTCATCCTATATGGCATCTTCCTAATCAAGCACATGCCTTATTTAAGTTTGATTCCCATATTGCCTAAAGAAGGGTGCACTCATTTCAATTCATGATAGCCCCGCAGAAATAAGTCATGGAATTCATGCAACAACTCAATAATCTTTACCACCTCCTACTTAGACCAATAATCACCAATAATGGCCTTTTTAGGCTCTACATCTATTCCAATATTAACCTTCTTTGTTTTCATAGACTTATGTTATGTGCACACCTTTACATCTACTGTATCCATCACCTCGCGTGTACCTTTAATGTGGTTAACATCCATGTTATTATCCTCATCATCATCATCATATACTATGCATACTAGTTTACCCTTTTCCTTTGTTTTCCAGGAACAGACCATTTATTCTTCTTCAATATCTTCAAGGTCAAGCCATGCCTCTAAATCCATATCATCAAACATATCCAATAAGAGTTCATTAGGATACACACTATCTCCAAAAGTAAGGCGCTTGATAATCTGATGTGCTTCATTGACCAAAGGTTTAGTAGAAAATTAATCAAAAGTATGAATTATACCTAAGTTAGTCTCTTTCCAATTAAATATTCCTTGTGTCAACTCTATATGAACATACCATGCGCATGTGAAATAGCTTAGGGTGGCATAGAACTTATGTACCCAAATTGATGGTGGTAAGGCCTCCTTCCCCTTCGTCTAAAGTATCTCATACTTTTGAACATGGTACGTAGAAGAATCCTTCCCATGGAATTCACATATATGTGAAGGTACATTGGTCCTTAGAAACATAGTGGAAAAGGTGATTCTCACCTCTCGCCATTCCAATAGTTTATCTTTATGTGTAGTCCACTAGCATGTTGTTGTCCCACGTAGAGTATAAACCAACATATTTCTTCTATCACCAGCATCCTTCCACTGGGCTTCCATGGTGTGCAAAAATAAATTAGGGTTTCCTTCACCAGTATATCAAGGTACTTGGTTATAACTTAAACACCTAACCATGCACAACCTAATCATGTGAGTAACTGTGTTCTTAACCTCTCGCCCAACTACTTCATATGTTTCATGCACTCAGTTGTCACAAGCAATACTTGTGGTATCACTAACTAAATGAGTATCATACCACTATATTAATCCTTCCTTAGATGGCTCAATCACCTCAGGGTCTCTAATTGTATATGCATATATTATGTTAAAGTTTTCTTCACTCAAAGGATCAACATGCAGAGCATCGTTTGCATCTGTGAAATATATAATGATGAAATATTATTTGTTCTCAAAGCTAATGTACCCCTTCTTGAAGTGCAAGCCTGCATTATTCGTATAACACCAGGGGTGAACAAGTAACGTTGTGAAACTATCTGCCTTGGTGAGCTCTAATACTTTAAATTCCCCAGTAAACTTGGATCCCTAAATAATAATATTTGTATCTTTTAACACCCCAATAGGATTAGCCCTAGTTCAGTTTTCCATATGAAACACATTCGAAGAAGGCTGCAATGGTGGTCTTCCCATCTGATTCAAATCATCCAATGTGAGTACATTAACATTTGTACCTATATCTATTAGAATGTTGCTCAAAAGCCATCCATCAATAAACACATTCAATGTAATCTCCTTGTCATACTCATGATTATGGGGAGGCAAATTTTTATGAAGTATCTACCTCTTGTGCTCATTACCTACACGTAGTAATTTTTCTCACAACCTCTCTCCTAACAGAGGGATTATGTTTTCCTGATGTAAAATTTTGTAAACTTCCTTTAAATCATCCACATCCTTTTATGGGATTTCAACATTATCATCTCGTTCCAACATGGGTGCCTACTCCTTAAAGATCTGAATATCTCCTTGTATATTCCTGATAATGTCTATAGTCTCTAGGTAAACTTATTTATGATATTCACCATAAGGGTGCTTTGCATTAATAACTTATTGCTTTATTATAGTCAGCTTATACTTCAGAGGTTCACGAGTGCGCGTAGCCTCAACGTGTGTGGTGACTAACACTTGTTGCAATTCAAAATTAAGCCCAACCTTTGGCATCCATTAATATCCATCTGCATGTTGTATGTTAATCATAACTACTCTTATGTCTTGTTTGTGCTACTTGCTCATATGCTCATATAGGTCAGGGCATTCTTCAAACTTATGGTGTTTTCATCACCATGAGAAAAACACATTCTGAGGGCACTCATGCTGATGGTGATCAAGAGATCAAAAAGTAAAATAAGTTCCTATAGGAAATCCTCCTCTTCCACCGCCACGTCCTTGGACTCTATATCCACCATGAAATCCTCTATTCTTATTATCCCCATTATTGTGCCCTTCATTATGTTGTTCTCCTTATTCCTTAGATCCATTAGCTACACTATTTTGGTATACACCGGTCTCAATGGCTTCATGTATATGATCTATCAATCTGTAATTAATAGTGTCATCAGTATGAGTATTACAAATCTCACAATACATAGACAAATTCTTCCGAATCGTGCACTGCAAAAGAGGACATCTACTCGTATCATGGTCCAAATGACAAATCTCATAATCCAACAACATGGCTTGCAACGAATTGAGAGGAAAGTTATCCTTAATATGTCCTTCAACCTCATAATCTGTACACCATATCCCACTACTCATCTCATGACATGAATTAGTTGAGAGCTTTTGCAAGTATTTTTCCATAGTTGTAATGTTTGCTTTAAGAAACAAGGTTACTTTAGTGTCTACACTCCTAATTTCCTCAGTAATCAGAACAACTTCTAAAGCGTCGTAAAGATCTATAAAGGTCTTATGAGATAACACCCTTCTGAATAGATTCAACAGACCACCAAAAAACCACCATGTATGATGACTAGGATGTATATCATAAGAAAATTTTGACAACAAAGGTTTAAATCACGTGTCATACTCCTGAAACTTCTGATAAACCTTACTAAATGCCCTTAAGCACATTGATACTTTTCTATTCAAAATTAGGGATATAGAACTTGGAAAAAAACTCAGAGTACAAAGCATCAAAATCCATCGCATTCTGGTATGGGTCATACTTTCTATACCAGCTATGTGTGCACAATTGAAGAGTAGTATCAAATTGACTCACCTTTCTGTCTGGAGTGATGCTTCCCTAAGTACACCATAACAATTAAAACTTGTGTACATGTTCTGCAACATCTTCAATACCCCTATATTTTTATAAGTGAAGATATATTTCATAAAACACTTGTTGTGGCTGATGAGGGTGCAGACCTTGTCCACTAGATCCAAAACCAAAAGCCCCACTAGTATTTCCTCCACCACTAGAACTACTTGATCCACCTGAACTTGAGCCTCCTGATTCTCTTGAACCACCTGCAATGGGCATTAGATCAGTGAATATAATTCCTTACATCCCAACAATAGTACTAAACTAAACTTTAATAGTTTGCAAAGTTGTAGTACTTCTATATGTGTTCCCAATGTTATGCGTGCCCACACTTTGTCCTGATGATGCACCAAAAAATATCCCTCTAATCAAACCTCCAAATAGAAAATATGTTTCCTCCTATGATGCCATATATGTATGTGTTTCCTGATGTACTTCTATATGAAAAGGAAAATGATATCTACCTGAAGCCACTGAATTACCTACACTCACCTCTTTATCAATAGTTACTTTTAGAAACTTGAACACCAAGCACAAGGGCTAGGTCACTGTACGATGGAAAAGTGACAAGTGAGCATGGGAATCTACAAGTAACTCTTCCTCACACCCAACCTCCCGAGGTCATGCCGAGACAGCCGGTGGGGATGGTATATGTATGGGATGCAGACAAACTAGTTCGGCAATCTAATGTCTTCAATATGCACTAGCGGAACTTGCGAATCTAAGGAAAAGAAGGCCCTCCTAACCTGAACTGGTGTGATAGATCGATCAACAAGGATGACTGCTCGAAGTTTCCAATCAATATCGAGCTTCGGCGTGATTCGATCTATAGGTTGTGGAATACGTGGAAAATGACCTGGGATAGTTTCGTGTATGTCTCCAGACAGGGTCATAAGATGAATGATGGATATAGTTATTTCTATGGGTGATTCTCTGGCCTAGTCCAGAATTCCCTAGCTTCATTAGCTATTGTGTCTAGTAAGGATAATTGTTTGATGATGATAGGTGGAAGTGGGGTAGATCTGAATACTAGTGTGCGTAGGCCAGTGTCTATGTCTGATGTACTCACAGATTCGTTAGGCTGTGGGATTTGTGGGTCACAACCATGGACTCGTAGTTGTTGTGGTCCTACTATGGTCATGTGTGGAATCAACCCTTAATCCCTAGTATCCAGTAATCGTATGCTTTCTCAGCTTCTATATTTAGGATCAATAACTGTGTGATTTTCTTAGAATATCTTACAGGAGTTCGTGCAACCTGGATTCTTAGGCTGGTATCTATATCTATAAGAGTGTCTCCTGCATCTGGCTGTGGGACCAAAGGATCACAACCAAAGGTTTTTTCTCTTTCAAGCCCTTCTACAGTCATATGAATGTTACCTAGGGTAATCTGTAGTTCGGTTGATTCGACCAAAACGTGTGTGCTTGGTCGTCTTCTATGTTTAGCCCGCTTAGCTGGGAATTGATTTGTTGCAAGCTTACCATTGTTCAGAAGACTTGGATCCTAAGATTTTGATCTATATCAGTTATTGCTGTGATGAGATTGGGCTGAGGCACGATTGGCTCGAATACGTATTCCCTGGGCTCCCTAGGTCCCGTAATTGTCATACAAAAGCAACAATGTAAATTAATTGTAGCAAAATGAAATTTAACTACGTGAAGTATATCTATAGCATATATGGTTTCTCTATTTTTTTGTGTTTTCTGATAAACTATATGAATATAAGAAAGAAGCTATTTAAAATATCTAGAATTGACAGCTAAAATAACAATTTAAAACAAAAAAAATAACTAAGTATAGCTATTTGTCTATGCAATTTGTAGATCTATTCTAAACAATGAAATAAATTATCTAATCTATTTGCAAGAATCTCGATCCTACCTCAGAAGTGAGGAGTGAATCATAGTTTCTCAGAAACTATTAATCCCCACAGCTTCCCTGGAAATATCGAGAGTAGAATTAACTGAAATAAAGGGATTGGCTACTTTATTTGATATGTTTCTAACTAGAACCTTGAAATCTAGAACATGGATTCTGTAGAACAGTGGCGAATCTGATGGTGTGTGTGATCTTGTCCCCTCAGTGTGATCTTCTCCTTCCTTCGTGTTCACGTGGATCTAGAAAAGCGTGTAATGCTAGCATCAACAGAAGTAGATATTGGGATAAAGGCAGCTTAGGATATAGACTGAATACAATGTGAGTAGGAGAGGGATAGCGCAAGAGTACAAAGCTTGGCTTATGCAATTCCTAGTGGGATTTATTGCGAGTCATGCAACTTAAAGCATCCAGAACCTGAAACTATCCTATTTGAAGAAAAAAACCTACAACTTTAATGGCTTCCTATTGAAAACAAACTATTCTACTCCAATGGATTGGATGAAATATCAACAACACTTGCACAAGATGGATATGTGGCTTCTTAACAGAAAAAAAAACACTAACTAAGCATGCAATGAAAGAAACTAAGAACTCTAAGCAAAATGAAAACTAAATCTATTGCAAAGAGAAATTCAAAGGCAAATTTGAGGGACCATTTACTTGAGCACAAGCCAACTATTTATAGCATTTGCATTTACCCAAGGTAAAAACCAAATAGAACTCTTAAACTATAAACAATGGCAAAACACTATTCCATGGAACCAGAATCATAAATGCAAGCTTATGGCAGTGAAAGAAAGCTGGTAAAATGTTGAAATTATGTGACTCATGTTAAAAGATCTTTCTGGAAAACACGTAAAGGACCGCCGCCCTGAGTAGGGCAGCGGTTATAGGACCGCCACCCTGTTCAGGGTGGCGGTCACGAGACCGCTGCACAAGTAGGGCGGCAGTTTCGTCACTGAAGAGAAAAAGGCCAAGAAAAGAGGGGAAAAGGGAAAAGCAAAGCATGTGGGGGCTAAGTGGGGCATGTGTGATGTTAACGCACACTTGGTGAGATTTTTCAGATCTTGAACACCTTGCGAGGAGACTTGTATCATCATTAGGGCACCTGTCACGTTGTTCTGGCAGTACAGTACCTTACAATTTTGGGTACGTACATATTGCCCCCTCGGAGAAGTGTTTTAGCCACGAAGAGGCGTAAAATGGTGGGTCTGAGTATGGCGGTCCCGAAATGGGAAGTTAGAAGTTATACCTGATACATCTGTGTGTTGAAATGACGCCGTCCAAAATTCCCGTTACCTGCAAAACAAAAAGAGAACTCAAGTGCAGATAGACACAATAGTTTGGAAAATAAACGCTAAAATAACAGGAAATGAGAACATACCATTTGTGCGGGGATAAGAACTTACCTCCTTCGGTGCTCCAAACCTGTGAAAAAGGCATTTAAAACGAATCAAGGTGCTCTATATATGAAAGTGGGCCCATTTTCCTATTCATTTGCGTGAGTTGATTTGATTGGTTTTGAGCTCTGGAACCCACGGTGACAGTTTCTTGCGTCAGTAGAGTCAAAATGTCAGTGATGGGATAATGATCATGCCTCCGTGAGCGGAACATCGACCCGCGAGATCAGAGGTTAGTTTTCTTCAATTTATCCTTTTTACCCCCTTAATTTTGAAATGCTAAAAACTTTGTCATGGGGGGGTAATTTTTTAAAATGTTAGTGTTAAAAGGTCCATCTAGGGGGGGCGCCTACTGGGTAGGCTTTGTTTTTAGGTAAAATGGTCCTTTTTTGCATTTTTTAGGATTTTTAAGTTTAAAAACCCGCATGGGTTTTCGGACCACGATCGCTGCCCTGCCCAGGGCGACGGTTACATGACCGTCACCCTGTTCAGGGTGGCGGTTACACGACTGCCACCCTTAAGGTGGCAGTTACGAAACCGCCTCCTTGCTCAGGGTGGCAGTTTTGCACAGAATGTAAAAATAACATCCCTTTGAAAATATTTTTGCTTTTCTAGCATTTCTATGTGTTTTCATGATTTTTCAAGTATTACTTGGATGCTAACTTCCTCTGTTTTGTGTGTTTTTGGGTGTATGCAGGAGAGAGAGGAGTATATCCAGTGGAGTAGAGAGAGGGAGTGTGATTGGCTCCCAGGGGTACTAGATGCCCTCTCAAAGGATGAGGAGGACACTCTTCAGTGGGCTGGGATACTACGCATTTCACGCGTGCCCCATGTTACACCATCCAGTCACATTCTTTGTGACCTGTTCTCATATTGGGATGCTGATCGGAACACCTTCCGATTACCAGGGGTCCGCGGTGAGTGGACCATCACCTTAGAGGATGTTTACTGTATCCTAGGGGTCCCGATCATCAGGAGACGACTCACCCTAGAGACAGTAGGTTCATGGGCCCAGATTGCACAGTAGGCTACATACATGGGAGATGCAGTCATCTCCATGGGGTCGAAGAAGGGGGTTAGAGTTCGATCCATTCCTAGATTTCCCATCACCTTACTTCGCCAGGCTATCATGGGGATCCTTGCCTCGAGATTGATTGGGGATAAGGGAGGATACACCTTGTTATACTATTGGTCCCCCATTATTGTACAGATAGAGGGACACGGTTGGATATATGCCTGGGGAGAAGACATTCTTGGGACCACCTACCATGACTTATACAGGGTAGTCCATTTATAGGGGCAGTCCTTGAGCCACCTGACCTTAGTCATGAGTTGGGTCTATAAGCACTTCATCCCCTACGGTAGAGGTGTAGAGGTGGCAGATCCCAGAGCTGTGAGGGTAGCTAGATGGACAGACATGTTGGTGCTCCGAGCACGTCATCAGCCAGTTGCTTCCCTGACTACTGCCGACATGGAGGCCACACCATATCAGATTATGGCAAGCATATGGGGTGAGGAGGCTCTTACTTTGATCTCCTGCTCCACCACAGGGCAGCTTATCGATAGAGTGGGGCGAGTGGAGATATACCCTTTTGGCCGAGTTCCTCAGCAGTTTGGCCTACCCTACATGGGTATGCTTCCCCCGGTAGCACCAGTATATAGATCAGTCCGAGAGGCCAGAGGGGGGCCTAGAGGACGAGGTTGGACAGTGGTTACTCTTGGTGTTCCTATTACAGCCAGGAGGATAGTACATGCCAGAGGGATAGCCGGTGCGCCTTAGGCACCCTTGCTCCAGATTGCCGCGGGTCCTGCCCATAGCAGCGATGACCCCATTGAGGTAGACTTTGAGTCTGAGGAGTTTACAGGGGGAGAGACAGAGGAGGAGACCGAGGACAGTGATCCTGAGTGGCATGACACCCACGATATCATGCAGGCAGAGAGGGCCGAGCAGAGTGCAGAGAGGGTGACTCTGGTTTCAGAGGAGCCACTCTCCCAGGGCCATGGGGAGGATGAGTTTGTTGTAGGGAGCTACGTTGCTCCGGTCACCAGAGCAGCCCCTCAGTCAGCGGTGGCATCCGTGGCAGGTGTTGATCCTATAGATCCATCTTAGAGGCCTGGTGATCCGAGTAAGTTACCCTCTCTCCTTTTAATGTTTGTTTTTAGTTAGGATCTCTTTAGTTGCTATCTTGTTTTTATAATTTCTTGTTTGATTTATAATTTGTTTTCTCCCTTGTTTGTAGAGATAGCCAATGAGTGGCGAGATTTTATTTGCAGGGTATGCACTGATACTCTGATGATCCCCATGGAGAGGACCCACGCAGAGCTATCCGTGGATGCTGGGGAGCCCTCAGCCACTGGTAGACATAATGACGTCTTCGCTCTAGTCTAGCATGTGGCCAGGATGGTATCGACTCTCCGCACGGAGTTAGTGGGGTATATGATAGCCGAGTGCTTGATGAGGAGCCATTCTCACGGTGAGACTGCGGCTGCCCCTCAGGATCCTGAGCCTTCCGTGCACTTAGAGCACCAGCGTAGCTGGAGTCCTAGGCATGGGCTTGCACCATCAGAGGGGTCTCGTAGGGATTGAGAAGCCTGATGGCTCTCCTAGATGTTGTATGATACATTATTTTTTATATCCCGAGCTCTTTGAGCGTTTTGACCATGCTTAGTGCATGATGGCATTGTACAGATCATTTTGATCATTTATATATATATATATATTCATTCTGGATCAAACCCTTGGCATTCATGGCTTACTTTCCCTTTCCAGTTTCCTTATGTAGATTACGATGTATGTATGCATGCTCTTTTAGAATGTATGTAATGGAGAACAAATGATGCAAGTGTTTGACTTTCTTTTTATATTTCATGATGCTGATATATGATAATGTAGATATAACTGTGATTTTGAATTTTAGCTTCTGTAAGCAATTTTGAACACTTCATATTTGTTTTGGCAAAGTGATGAATATAAACCGGTATGATGAACAGATAAACTTGCCCCTACCCCCAACTCCAGGTAACTAGTAGGATGCAAGGGCTTATCGCTGAGAGTTGGGAAGGGCGCAAGTTATGAGATGTGTTTGAAATGATAATGATGAAAGATAGACAAAGCTTTGGCAGAACCAAATTAGGATACCACAAGCCCACTCCACTTGAGTGACTTCATAGTTTTTTTGCTTTGTAGTTTATCCAGAATTAGATTCGTAGATGGCCACATAGTAGACAAAATCTGGGTTTTTAGGATTTTAACTCTCTTGGAATTTTGAACATCTGATTCATTTGTTTTTAACTCAAAGTTTTAAGGTTTGAATTGTTTGTGTATGACCTTTTGCATTCATTTGTCAAGAGGACCCCCTACACTTTGCCCCATGCTACTAGTAAGAAGCGTGGGTTTATCACCGTGGGCCAAGCATAGGTGAGTAAGGGCATTTCCATCCTTTCCCAACCCTACATCACTAGTAAGAGACGTAAGCTCATCATCGAATGTTGGTGGGGCAAGGAAATGTGTAAAATTAAAATTTTCTGTTTGATCAATGTTTGACTTGTTTACTTGAGTAAAATGTCAGTATGTGTTTATTTCCAAAGAGATATACATATGGGATAGATGTGATACCATGAAGCTTCTAGAACAGACCATAGGCAAGACACCTATCCTAAGAAGAAACCAAAAGTGAGAAAAAAACTTGCAGATCTTGGCATGGTTACCGTTAAGAATTTGTCATGTCTAGCTTTATTTGATAAAATGATTCCGAGATAATTTGATAATATCATGAAAATGGAGAAGTATGATTAGAGTGTTTATGCCAACAACATCATGAGTTTGTAATGAATTGCTTTGAGAATAAATTCCTTGATCAAAATTTGTGTACGAAACAAGCGGACAAAATGATCCTAATCTATATGAAGATGCAATAGATATAATTATAAGTAGTGCTAGCTGTTTACGCGTAGAACCACTTGAGGTGCAGGGAATTGACTGTTTCACCAAATTCCTCACCTTCTAGCATAGATAAGAGGTATGCACCGTTTCCATAGTCCTTCATGACTCGGTATGGGCCCAACCATTTAGGCTGGAACTTCCTTCCTTCGCCGGTCTTCTTGTCGATCCGGCTGTCTAGTCTTAGAACTAGATCACCTTCATATATGTCACGTTCATAGACCTTGTTATATTTCCGGCACATCCGGTCAGCATAGACTCTATGCCGTTGTTCAACATCTAACCTAGCTTCATCGAAGATTTCTAGTTGGGAAAGACGTGCTTCTCTGTAAGCGTCTTCATCCAGAATCCCTTGTAATGAAATGCGGAGACTGGGTATTTCAACCTCAAGTGGGAGAACTGCTTCTGATCCGAATACTAGTGAGAAAGGAGTTTCTCCCATTGGCGTTCTTATTGAGGTTCGGTGGGCCCGTAAGGCCGGATATAACTTCAAGTGCCAATCTCGTTTGTTTTCTTTCACCATTTTAAGGAGAATGGCCTTTAGTGTTTTATTCATCGCTTCAGCCTGTCCGTTGGCTTGAGGGTAATACAAGGAAGCCGTATGATGGCTTATTTTAAATTTATTACACAATTCGCAAACTTCGTCATTCTTGAAAGAAGTTCCATTATCTAAGATAATGATCTGTGGGATACCATACCTGCAAATGATTTGGTTCAAAATGAACTTGGCGATCACAGAACCCGGTACAGTAGTAATAGGCATAGCCTCTACCCATTTGGCAAAATATTCAGTGGCCGTGATTATAAAATTATGGCTATCTGTAGACGAGGGGGAGAATTTCCCTATCAAATCTAGGCCCCACGTGGAAAAGGGCCATGGAGTAGCAATCGGTTGTAGAGCTTGTGCCAGCATGTGGATCTCAAGGGAGAACTCTTGGCACTTATGACACTTGCGTAAAAATTCTACTGCGTCGTGTTCTAGAGTCGGCCAGAAATAGCCCATTCGATGTATCTTGCGAGCGGTGGCATGGCCACCAAAGTGGCCTCCACACATTCCACTGTGAGATTCATGGATAATCTTCTTGGATTCTTCTATGTCGAAACATCTTAGAAGCATTCTATTGAACACTTTCCAATATAGCACTTGCTCTATAATGATGTATTTAGCTATGATAATACGTAACCGCCTTCTTTGTTACGGTGTAGCCCCTTCTGGATACATATGGTCCATGATATAATTATTGATACCCGTGTACCAAGGACACTCAGAGATAGAAGGTCAGGTTTCAATGTAGTATACGCACTCGTCTGGGAAGTCTAGATCTACTAAATTGCCTCCATCTAATGGGTTATCAGCTAACCAATCTGTGATGATTTGTCCCTTAACGAACTTATGATTTACAAATGTTAATTCAAATTCTCCCATTAAGGTTATAAAACGTCCAGCCTTTTTAGATAAGGACCCTTGCGTGAGAAAAGTTCGTAAATGGTCCATTTTTACCATGAACCTTGTTTCTTGATTTAGCATATAATGTCTTAGGCGTTTGGTTGCAAAGACTATGGCGAGGCATTCTCATTCTGCTTGTGTATAACACGTTTCATAGTCGAGTAGTGTTCGGCTAATGAAATAAATCACACGTTCTCTCTTGTCATCATCTTCTTGAGCCAACATACAGGCTAGCGAGACATTGGTAGCTCGTTAGTATAAAATTAACGGGAGATCTAGCTTAGGTGGCATTAGCGTAGGTGGTGACAACAAGAGACACTTAACTGCGTTGAAAGCTTCATTGCAATCTTCAATCCAATCAATGCTATAATATTTCTTGATTAAATTGTTGATTGGATGAATGGTGAAACTTAAGTCCGGGATGAATCTCTGGATTGCACCCAGCTTTCCGAGAAATGACCTGATTCTAGATTCATTTGAAGGTGGGACCATTTCAAGGATGACCCGAATTTTGGTTGGGTCAACATCTATCCCTCGTGATGATATGATGTAACCTAGGAGCTTCCCTCCTATTACACCAAAGACACATTTTTCTAGATTTAGCGTGACTCCATATTCTATCAGACGTGAAAGAATGACGCAGAGTACTTCTGGATGGTCACAACACTTCTTGGCCTTAGCCAACAAGTCATCTACGTAGGATTCCATGATTTTATGAATTAAATATTGAAATATATATGTCATAGCTCACTGGTATGTAGCACCAACATTCTTGAGACCAAATGGCATAACAACATAGCAATAAGTTCCCCAAGGAGTTATAAACCTGGTTTTAGCTTGATCTTGTTCAGATATTCTGATTTGATTGTATCCCAAGAATCCATCCATGAGAGACAAAAGTTCAAATCCAGCTGTTGCATCAATAATGACATCAATGGATGGCAACGGGAAGTCATCTTTAGGACACGCTTTGTTAATGTCTCGAAAATCTATGCAGATGTGTATCTTCCCATTCTTCTTGAGAACGGGAACGATATTAGATACCCATTGAGAGTAATCGATTGGTTTGATAAATCCTACTTGGAGGAGTTTTATTACCTCCTCTTTCACCATGAGAGCTACTTTGGGTTTCATTGGTCTCGATTTTTGTTTAATTGGTTTTGCATCTGATTTAGTGATGAAGTTGTGTACCACAATGTGGGGTGCAACTCCTGTCATTTCCTTATAACTAAATGCGAAAGCTTTTTGATGTTCTTTGAGGATCCAAGTGTGTATTTCTACTTCTTCTGGGGTTAAGGAGGATCCTAATTTCAATATCCTTGGTTCATCTTCCGTTCTGATGTTAATATCAATTGTTTCTTTGATCAAAGAGGCGTTACCTTCTTCAAACTCAGGTGGGGCTGGAGGTAAATCAAAAATCGTCCTCATTTTCTATTGTGTATACGCTAGGTTCTGTTTGTGAGGGAAGTTCCATCGTGGGATTTCCAAAGTAGGAAGACGAATGTGGGAGTAAGGACAAATCTATCATATGATAGGAGAGATGTAATGCCACATAGGTGTTTAAATAACTCAAAGTAGCCATATCACTATCAATGTGGTCTAGGGTAGTAGATTTGTTTTCATTTCCGTTTAAAAGAGAATTTGTCATTATTTTTATCAATTGTTCATCACGAAGGGATATCATGAAACGGGTATCCTCTAACTTATTGTTTGGAGTAAAACGTGATGCTGAAGTTGCTATTGAATCAGCGAGAATATTTTTCTCTCGTGGGATTGCTTTAATTGATATGAAGTCAAACTCCTGGCTTAAATCTAATACAACTTTTTTTTAAAGTTGTAAGTGCTCAGCTTTGGTTTCATATATCTCAGAGACTTGGTTTGCTACCAATTGTGAGTCTCCTAAGAATCTGATGTTATCAACACTGATTCTCTTAGCTAAGATGAGGCCAAGGAGGAGGGCTTCATACTCAGCGCCGTTGTTTGTGCATTCGAAATTTAGTTTAAATGAAAATGGTAGGAATTTTCCCTCGGGAGAAATAAGGATTATTCCTGCCCCAGCTCCATAATGACATCTAGCCCCATCAAAATGGAGAGTCCAATGTTTAGCTGGGAGTATAGATGTTGGGACATTTGTTGTGTTAACATCTTCTACCTCTACCATGCAGAGATCTACCGCTGGGAGAGAACCGACACCTAGGGAATATCCCACGCCTATAGAATCACATGGTAAGAACATTGGTAGATCTTGTTCTATTAATTCAATGATTTTTGCAGTAGTTCCTAATGATACTATTTCTACAGTGTTAGCCCCATCTTTGGGGGTTGGGGTTGCCTTGGCTAGGCTCATAGTTTCAAGATCTGTCATAGGTACCAACTTTTCTTTTGGTTTTACGTCGGTAGGTATCAAGTTGGTTTGTTGGGAGTTCAAACTCTGAGTACATGCCTGGTCTTTTTTGTAAGTTAGCTAGGTGTACATCGAATGGTTTTGGATCACCTTTGGCTACAAATATCCTTCCTAAGTGTAAAAACCTTACTTCTTGAAATAGCGTAGAAGGGATTGCCTTCATACGGTGTATCCATGGTCGGCCGAGGATCATATTATAGTTAGTTTCCCAATCTATAATATAAAACTCAGTCAAGATGGTTTTGGGTCTTAAGGTGACCGGTAATATTATAGTTCCAACCAAGGTGGCTTTAAGGCTATCATAGCCCCTTACTGTGTTTTGAGTCATGGAACAATTGGTTTCTCCATACCCTATCTTTTGAAGGAAAGAGAAGAGGACTATGTTAACCACTGCCCCATCATCTATCATTGCACACTTTACATAGTTGTTATAAACCCATACTTGTAAATGTAAGGCTGGATCACCTCGGCGTGCGATCTCAGCATCTGTCGGCATTTTGTTTATCTCGAATATGAATTCGACATCCCTATCCGCCTACCTCGGGGGATGAACATCAAAGTCCACATGATTCACCTGTGTTTCAGGAGGTAGAGTGATGTTAATTAAATGACCTAAACCTAATGCTTCTAAAAGAGCAGCCCTGTGGGCAGGAGAGTTCTTTAGTAAGTCTAAAAATGAAATGTGCGAGAAGGTTTTTGTTAGGTCATTAATTAAATCATAGGCACCCACAGGTTTTGCTACGATTTGTTGGATGTTATCCGCCTCTGGCAGGTGGCTTGGACTTGGCTGAGAGAAATACTCTCGCGTCCTTGTTATAGCTTTGATGGGTAGTTCAGCGTCTAACTCCACTAAACCGACTACCTTAGGTCGTGGCTGACTTCCTAGTTGTGGTGCAACTAATGGATTTAGCGAGGTCGAGGCCTTATGATCATTTTTTCCTGTCATTACACCCTTGTTTGTCCCAGTTAGATTTAGCCTATTGTTATCGTGATTTGGGAGTGGATCATTAAAGATCTTCAGGGGTGCGTTTTGAGGGGAAACTGCCCCTGGAAAAGTATTTGATGTTGGTGACATAGGATCTGCCAAGAACATATCCATGAAAAGTTGTCTTTGTTCATTTGGAAAGCGTTGCATGAATTTATTGTAGTCATGGCACGTTCTAGTGTCATGGCCCCGAATTTTGTGGAAACCACAATACGAATTAGGATTGTAACTCCTAGTTTGTTGGTTTGGCGTGTATTGTGGCCAAAATTTTTGATCAAACCGTTTTCTATTAAAATTTTTCCTTTGTTGTCTTTGGTTTGAATTCTGGTTTTGGTACCTAGTTGAATTTTGGCTTGGACCCTGTATGGGATTTTTCCATTGTTGTTGTTGTTGTTGTTGTGGATGGTTAAAATCCACTGTATTGATTGTCGGGGTAAAGTTGTTGTTTCGTTGGTTGTTTATTTGCGATGGAGTATTGACAACATTTACCTTCTTAGGCTGGTCGGTTACTCCATCTGTTGTTACACCCTGATTTTTATTAAGGATTTTAGGTCCTTGATTGACATTCATGGTAGTAGGATAAGTTGTGGTGTTCTGGTTGGAGGTGATTAACCTCCCATTTGTTCGATACGTTTTGCGACCACTGTCAATTGCTGCTTGATCTATTCGAAGAGCGCTCTCAAGTACTTCATCGTAGGTCTTTAGTGGAAACTTCTGGACTTCTTCCTTCACTTCTCTTTTGAGAGAATGAAGGAATAAATCACATAGTTCCATCTGATCCATGTTTGGAGCACTCACCGACGAATAAAGAACTGTACGCCACCTCTGGATGAAATGGGCGACGGATTCATTGTGTTCTTGCTTGATGTGTAAGAATTCCCTGATTCCTGTCCTTAATAGTTTGTTCATGTCAAAGGCCTTAATGAACTTTGACACGAGTTGTTTGAATGAATGTATGGAAGCCTCAGGTATTCTATAATACCAATCGAGAGCGATACCTTCCAAGGTTTTGGGAAATATCTTAGCAACAATCCCATCCCATGGGAGTAGTTCTCGAATGGCTGTAGCATAAGCTTTGATATGTGCATTTAGATCTCCCTCACCTTTGTATTTGGGTAAGTTGGGAAGAGGTCTTGGAAGCATGATGCTTCGTATGGTGAAATCTAAGGGCTCTTTCAAATATTCTGAATAAGTCTCTATCGCATAGGTTTCGACCATTGATGGTACTTGCTGAGGGAGCTAAGGTGGAATGGGTTGTTGATATGGCGTAGCGTATGCATTGGTAGGGGCATAAGAGAACACCTGTGTTTGAGAAAACATGCCAGGAGAGGAGAACATATCCCCTTGTGGTGATTTGGAGTACATGTTTAAGTATGACGGGGTACTGTCCAGGAATGGATTGTTTTGTACTAGACCGGGAGGAACAGTGTTAGAGATGGTGGGTCTAGTTGGTGTTTGTTGTGAATACTGAGGAGTCATGCCTAACGTGCCTATTCCTGTGAGAAGGTCTACTTGGCTAGGATGATGTGGAGGATTGGAACTTCCTGCCTGCATAAATTGTGAATTTTGACTTGCTTGGGCAAGTTCTAACCCTCTAATCTTTTCTACTAGAGTTGACATGATTTCATTTGGTGAAGTCACGATATTCTGCCTTGGTGGTGTTTGTTGCATATCCTGATGTTGTATAGGTCTATGATACCCCGCTATGAACTGATCATTATCTTTCCAAGTTTCTCCGAGGGTATTTCCTATATGCAGTGGCATAGAGGTATTTTCTTGAAAAGAGACCTCGGGTTGTGTTTGTAAACTTCCTATGGGTGGGTACATACTCCGAGAGTGTTGTTCATTCCTGGCATAATGTACCAAACGTTCATCATCTAAAACCTAGTATGGGTATGATTGTCTACTAATTTGTGGTCTAAGTAGTACCTAAGGAGGCGAACCAGATTCTCCTGTGAATGTCATATTGTTTGAACCTGAAGGCTCTATTTGTTGCGTTTGAGCGAGTTGTTCCAAATCCTCTATTTGGAAGGACAAGCTATATCTGATCCTTGGAGTTTGTGTTGACAAATGATTAGTTGAATAGTTGTCACCCCACACTGAGAGCGAGGGTGATGATTGTATATTCTGTTGGGCGTAGTATGCCTCAAGACCCAAGAGGGGTCTGCCATATGCATTGAATCCTGACATATTCGGGGGGTATATGAATACCTGCAGAATAATGGGAAGGAGCAAAAGTGATGGTTAATGAGGTAGAAAATGACTAATGAGATGTAGAAGGTGAAAAAGTTGTTTGTTTCACATTGGGTTCACCAATTTTGTACGATGGAAAAGTGACAAGCGAGCGTGGGAATCTACAAGTAACTCTTCCTCGCACCCGACCTCCCGAGGTTGTGCCGAGACAACCGGTGGGGATGGAATATGTATGGGATGTAGACAAACTAGTTAGGAAATCTAATGTCTTCAATACGCACTAGCGGAACTTGCGAATCTAAGGCAAAGAAGGCCCTCCTAACCTGAACTGGTGTGATAGATCGATCAGCAAGGATGACTGCTCGAAGGCTCCAATCAATATCAAGCTCTGGCATGATTCGATCTATAGGTTGTGGAATACATGGAAAATGACCTGGGATAGTTTCGTGTATGTCTCCAGACAGGGTCATAAGATGAATGATGGATATAGTTATTTCTATGGGTGATTCTCTGGCCTAGTCCAAAATTCCCTAGCTTCGTTAGCTGTTGTGTCTAGCAAGGATAATTGTTCGATGATGATAGGTGGAAGTGGGGTAGATCTGAATACTAGTGTGTGTAGGCCAGTGTCTATGTTTGATGTACTCACGGATTCATTAAGCTGCGGGATTTGTGGGTCACAACCGTGGGCTCGTAGTTGTTGTGGTCTTGCTATGGTCATGTGTAGGATCAACCCCTAATCCCTCGTATCCAATAATTGTATGCTTTCTCAGTTTCTATATTTAGGATCAATAACTGTGTGATTTTCTCAGAATATCTTACAAGCGTTCGTGCAACCTGGATTCTTAGGCTGGTATCTATATCTATAAGAGTGTCTCCTGTATCTGGCTGTGGGACCAAAGGATCACAACCAAAGGTTTGTTATCTTTCAAGCCCTTCTACAGTCATATGAATGTTGCCTAGGGTAATCTGTAGTTCGGTTGATTCGACCAAATGTGTGTGCTTGGTGGTCTTCTATGTTTAGCCCGCTCAACTAGGAATTGATTTGTTGCAAGCTTACCATTGTTCGGAAGACTTGGATCCTAAGATTTTGATCTATATCAGTTATTGCTATGATGAGATTGGGCTGAGGCACGATTGGCTCGAATACGTATTCCCTGGGCTCCCTAGGTCCCATAATTGTCATACAAAAGCAACAATGTAAATTAACTGTAGCAAAATGAAATTTAACTACGTGAAGTATATCTATAGCATATATGGTTTCTCTATTTTTTTGTGTTTTTTGATGAACTATATGAATTTAAGAAAGCAGCTATTTAAAATATCTAGAATTGACAGCTAAAATAACAACTTAAAACAAACAAAATAACCGAGTATAGCTATTTGTCTATGCAATTTGTAGATCTATTCTAAACAATGAAATAAATTATCTAATCTATTTGCAAGACTCTCGATCCTACCTCAGAAGTGAGGAGTGAATCATAGTTTCTCAGAAAATATCAATCCCCACAGCTTCCCTAGCAATATCGAGAGTAGAATTAACTGAAATAAAGTGATTGGCTACTTTATTTGATATGTTTCCAAATAGATCCTTGAAAGCTAGAACATGGATTCTGTAGAACAGTGGCAAATCCGATGGTGTGTGTGATCTTGTCCCCTCAGTGTGATCTCCTCGTTCCTTCGTGTTCATGTGGATCCAGAAAAGCGTGTAATGCTAGCATCAACAGAAGTAGATATTGGGATAAAGGCAGCTTAGGATACAGACTGAATACAATGCGAGTAGGAGAGGGATAGCGCAAGTGTACAGAGCTTGGCTTATGCAATTCCTAGTGGGATTTATTGCGAGTCATGCAACTTAAAGCATCTAGAACTTGAAACTATCCTGTTTGAAGAAAAAAACCTGCAACTTTAATGGCTTCCTATTGAAAACAAGCTATTATACTCCAATGGATTGGATGAAATATCAACAGCACTTGCACAAGATGGATATGTGGCTTCTTAACAGCAAAACAACACTAACTAAGCATGCAATGAAAGAAACTAAGAACTATAAGCAAAATGAAAACTAAATCTATTGCAAAGAGAAATTTAGAGGAAAATTTGAGGGACCATTTGCTTGAGCACAAGCCAACTATTTATAGCATTTGCATTTACCCAAGGTAAAAACCAAATAGAACTCTTAAACTATAAACAATGGAAAAACACTATTCCAGGGAACCAGAATAATAAATGCAAGCTTATGGCAGTGAAAGAAAGCTGGTAAAACATTGAAATTACGTGAGTCATGTTAAAAGAGCTTTCTGGAAAACATGTAAAGGACCACTTCCCTGAGCAGGGCGGTGGTTATAGGACCACCGCCCTGTTCAGGGCGGCAGTCATGAGACCGCCGTCCAGGTAGGGCGGTGGTTTCGTCACTGAAGAGAAAAAGTCCAAGAAAGAGGGGAAAAGGGAAAATCATAGCACACGGGGGCTAAGCGGGGCATGCGGGATGTTAACTCACACTTGGAGAGATTTTTCGGATCTCAAACACAATGTGAGGAGACTTGTATCATCATTGGGGCACCTGTCATGTTGTTCTGGAAGTACAATACCTTACAATTTTGGGTACGTACAGTCACCAAGTGGGATTAGATATGCACTTACGGTCCTTAGTATTTCCTCATCATACATTCTCTCATTAGAATCCAGAGGGGATTCTCTACTGCGCTTTCCTAACTGGTGGAGATCTTGATGCTCCAGATCCATGTGAGCTTAAAATAATTCACAAGAAATCATCCTTTGAAACTCCACAGACTCCTCAATATTGAGCTACTTCACTAATTCCCTCTCCTGGGCCTCATTATACTTAAGCTTCCTTTCTTCTCTCTTCCTTTTTTCCACAAGGTCTGCCCTATTTCACCACACCTGCAACCACCACTACACATGGTGGGATGCTTAGCTAGCCATGGGTAGGTGCTCTAAACTCAACACCATCATCAAGATCTTAATTGACAAAGGAATAACAAAAATGTAAGATCCTCTAGGCTAGTGTAAAAATTCAAACTCAACAACTTCCGAACAAGAATACGTAGAAAAATGTAATCTAAAGTATAAATTTGGACAATACCATCCCACCAATGATCTACAACATGCATCTAAGGTTCATCTGCATTAAACAAATCCTAATACTCTTCCCACGTCCAAGTCCTTGGTCTGTAACTCTATATTTCTTTTATGTATACACTGACAACAACTTGTACAACTCTATTGGAAAGAAAAAAAATAAAATCTCATAAATATCATGATAAATATGTTCTTCAACCCATGTGTGTCTATTAAAACTAGGTCCATAACCATATCTTCACACAAACTGATCTTTTCCATCAATCACCCAATCTTCAATAGCCGTAAGAGTCAACCGATATGCCATCATCATGCAACATTGTGGTAAATAGTTCGAAAATAGGACCTGACAATGAAACCAAAATATGGTCGTATTTTTCCACTCAACAAACCTAGAAGTGTTGGCACATCACTCAGACACATCTGAGTGCTCACCTGAAGCGTGCAAAGGGACGAGTGCTCACCTGAAGCATGCAAAGGTACTAGGTCCCTTTTTGTTATTTCCTCACTAGGGTGTTGGCATGCATGTCCATAATAACCATTATCAAAGTCTGTATCCTGTTCTATCAATCAAATCTATAAACTCTATTTGGAAATACACATAATAAAGAATATACATATCACATAAAGATTAATACCATATTCACCATACAATAACCATGAGAAGAAACATCAACAATTAATAACCATCCACAATGATCCATTATATTTAACCACCATAAACCAGTAGCTAAATACATCATAAATACCATCAAAAATTCATGTGCGTAAAATCATACTAGCGGCATAAATTTATTACATACAACGATCTGATCATGATATCTAATCTGTGTAAATCAATACATATATATAGGGGTGGGGAATTTCCCTTCACTTCCCATGCACTCTCAAAATAGGCCACATGCTCAAAATAACCATGCGTCACTACAAAGATAACTAAATAAGCATGCAAGCTTCATTTAGTAATAGATTAACTCTAGATCTAATCCTATCATTAGCTTCAAAATTTGCATGAGTCTTGATCTTCTTCTTACATGTGATCTTTCCCAAAATAGCATTTGCTTCATTCATAAGACTCCATGCACTAACCTATTCTTAAAACGTTTCTTAAACACAACTCCAATTGTCCACCGTGTATTTTTATCCCATGGCTCAAAATTAGGCTAAGTCTAGAGTATATTTTGACTAGGCACGAACCCCCATGCGCTACATGTCCTTTTCCATGCGTACCTTTGCACCTACCTCTCACTTGTCCAAGAATCTCACACATCACTTATCCATAGCAAAATTTGGGGGTACAACAAATATCCTTTATACAAAACATGAATTTTCTTGCACATAGCCTTGGATGATTAGTAATGAATCACCTTCACAAGCTTATATTTACCTATACCACACATGATAGTATTTATAGCCTTTGAATTATCACTACATATCTTTTTGTCAGCATTACTAGTTGTTAGAGTAACATGAAAAATATAACCATCCTTCACAGATTGCCAATATCAAACCATAGGGAGATGATGTGAGTCCTCGTCCTCAAAATTATAAAATCATAGTTCACTCCATTAAACAATGGTTCCTTTATGGTAGAAGAGACACTCTGCTGACTCACCATTTTGTGCTTCAAATATCTCCTTTCAAGTGATCAAACTTATCCAAAAGGACCAGTTATGATACCAATTGTTGGAAGCACAATAAAATGTGGGGGGGGGAGGCGAATCAATCCTTACAAAAATTTAATCAAGTTCATATTTTCTTATTAAACCATAAAACATTAATCCATTCATTAATGTGTGCAAAGCATCATAAATCATACATTCAAATAACAATGAATAAGAGAGAGAAAACCATAACACAAGATATAAGTGAGAAAACCTCAAGGGCAAGAAAACACACTAAAAATTATGATTATATTACTCAAATAAAAAGTATTTAGTGAAGCACCAAATTCATAAGGAGCACTAACCCATATTTTATTAGAGAACCAACCTTGTAAGGAGCACCAATCCCTAGTTTAGTGAAGCAAAAACTCTAGAAGGAGGCTACAACCCCCTAAGATGATCACACACCGACTCAACCACCTTTAGATGAAGATATTTGATTTGTTTTTTCTACAACAACTGATGGAGATCAATGATTCAGCTCACACACCTTCAAACCCTTATTCATACCCTCATTCACCTAGCTCACTATATCTATCACTTTCTTGCCTTCTCTTGGCTTCAAACTCTTGCACACACACTCTATACCATTCCTCAACCTCTTTCACATTTCCTCAAATATAAATAAATGCCTTCATACCTATTTCAAACACACATATGGGTCACACTTTTTCCCTCTCTCTCAACTATTTTAAATTTAAATTA
>CM034151.1:483092986-483129987 GCA_019776745.2 Taxus chinensis
CAAATCAAGGATGCCAATTATCAGCACAAAATTCTCGCGCCCTATCATGGTTATAAGGAGATTAATAAAAGATTCAAACATTTCAATGAAGTCACACACTGCATGCTTATACTGCTTAATTCATTGGTTCTTTATTGCATATAGTTTTTTGACTTGATTTACTCCCAGCTCATAATCCCCTTTAGAATTTATGTCGTTTATTCCATACCTGCATGAGATTCTCAAGCCTAGGAGTAGTGCTTCATATTTTGCAATATTATTAGTCATTCAAATTTTAGTTTGAAGGATAAACTAAATGTTTCCTTATTTTAGGGATATAAGCACCACACCAGCCACATTACCCATATTTGAGAATACTCCTTCAAATATCATAGTCCAAGGGGCACCAACTTGTTCTAGGCGTGAAATCTCATTTATGCTATGGTATTTCAATTCTGCATATCCAAAAAACTTATCAGCATCCACATCAAAAAACAACACTTCATAAGAGGGATTGTTGGGTCCTCAATCAAGTGTAGCATTTTATTTTCTCCATATAACTTCACAAAATTTCCTTCCATGGGTATGGTGGCATAGGAAATTTCCATTTATACACTTCCTATAACACTTATAACCCATTTTCTAGATAGCACCATACCCCATTCAGCAGGGAAATCAACAATGACCAAATTCATAGTCAAGCATTTACCAAGATAGATTGTCATCTGTACTACTAAACCTTTTACATATCCTATCACCAGAACCTCTCTTGAATCAATGGCCTAGAATTTTCCAAAAGTTGATGTCACTTTTATGTCTAATTCATTCATAACTTCAAGAGGAATTACATTTCATGAAGTTCCTAAATCAAACATACAGTTGTGGACGAGTCTATATTTGATGATCAAAGTAGTAAAAAATGGATCCACATCAAGTTGAGACTCTACCATAGAAGTGACTAAAAATATCTCAGGAGATTCCCCCAGAATTTCCATTTCTTGGGGAACTTCTAATTATATAATAATAGGTGGAAGATCCACATTGTTGACATCCTTACTTGTGACTGCCAACTCTTCCTTGAATCCTAAGTATTTGAATGGTCTTATTCTATGCTCAGGAATCTTGAGCAACTCAATAATTGGCACGGTAACCTTGATCTGACTTAAAATTTTAGCCATATCACAAGGGGTATTATTATGTAAGACTACACTAGGAGATAGGGTGATTGATTCTTCTAATGGTATGAGGTTCTTTGTATCTTGAGTATAGGTAGGGGATCATATTTGTTAGCAATAACTGGGCCTTTATTTGGTAAATATTTCTTGGGGGAAGCTTTGGGGATATTGGTGAGGAGAGGAGTTTTTGGTTTAGGAAATGACACTGATCCTTTGACCATTTTGTTTCTCAGATTATATTCCTTTTTCTTAGGCCACTATTGCATTCATTAGGAGCTTCTTATCCTCCTCAAAAGGGATAGCACCATCATATTTCTTGATCATTAATGCCCTCAAATATTCAAATTCATGGTTATATAACTCAAAGGCATGACCCATATCAACATAAATACTACTAGTAGAAGGGATAGAGGATACCTATTATATGCAATCCCAAAAACATTCCATGGTCTTAGAACTCATAAATTAAGTAGAGGTAGCTCCTTGTTGTGGACCATCAGATCATTCCATCATGCATACATCACCAAAGGTGGCATCATCATCAACCTCTTCACTTTCCACATTGAGATCACATGGGGAGTGTGGTAGAAAGCACTTATCACACCACTCAATAACATGATCCTCCTCTACCATAGATACTCTAGTAGTCAATGGATCAGGAACCAACATTTTTTCCCTTGGTGGTTGTTGTTTGTTTCCTAGCCCAATGGGTCCCTTCCCTCTATCATATGTTTTTTGGTCACTATGATGATTCCCAAATCTATTTTTCCCTTGAGGTTAGTGTTGGGCCTGAGAACTTTGACCTAGCCCTTTCTCTGCTCTAGTAAGTTTATATAAAATTTCCTTTATTGCTCCTGTTAGAGTTTTGACTACCTCTTCTAGATATATTTCTTTACTTGCCTGAGGGTTTTCTAGGTTGATCAACTTGACTCCCTCCTTTTTAGGAGTCTTTCTAGCTGCCTTGATGTTATTTTCTATTTGCACAGCCATAGAAAAATATTGTCTCAGGGACATGGGATTTTTATCCCTTAAGTAATAGGTTGCCTTTTTGTCAAAAGCATTTGAATATTTAATTAGGCATGAATCATCACTTGGCCTTGAATTTATAGGCAACCTGGTCAATTTTTTGCTAAATATGGTATTAAAATCCTGGACATGTTCATTACGATTCTTTTTTATGTTCTCAAATTACGTAACGAGGAACCTTGGATTAGTTTTATCACCATATTGTGATTTAAATGCATTTTTCATCTTTGTCCATGAGTTAATAGAGTTATCTTGTAGTGACTTGTACCAATCTTGGGCATCTTCTTCTAGATTATGTACAAACAAATTTACATATACATATTCATACTCAATATTGAAATCTTCCATTGTTCTAGAAAATATTTTGAGGTGTTAGTCACCACTAATGGAATTATTATCCTAGAATTTAGGTAATCTATTTCTTACCTCATGTGGAACTATATTAGGATAACCTGCTATACCCAGGAAATCTATAGGTCTATAAACATTCACAACAAATGGGGGTCTAGGCAGAGGTATGACCATATTATTAACTGGAGATGTTACTAGAGAATGATTGAAATGGGTGGGAACAACTAGTATTTGAGGAAATGGAGTGGTATCTTCAAAGTAATGATCCTTTAATGATTTTGTATCACAAAATACTCTATTACTTTTAATCAATAAAGGTGAGAAATGAGGAATACCTATATCACTTAAAAATAAAGGACCCTCTCAAGCGGAAGTGTACAAATTTGTGCAACAATTGCTCAATCCAGAACCGTGTGAAGTACTAGAATAATCCTCCACCAAAGGTTGATAACTTTCAAAAATAGGTATAAATTTTTCTTCAGACCTTTTCTCACCCAAGACTTTCTAGACTTTTTTTCTCCCTGGATTAGTCTTTCCCAACTCTGCGAACAATCTTTTGGTAGGATATGATTTAAAGATATAACTCCTTCCTTCTAGCTTTGCAATTATGGATGATGGATCAATAATAATTGAAATTTTGGACACTGGTATTTACCATATATTTCTAAGTAAAATGGAGTCACTGCTAAGACCTTGTACCTTAGATGTGTAAATCAATTTTAAAAAAATTCCAACTGATATTTCACAATCAATTTATTAAATCTTGAAAAATATCAACATACTTTATATTTATTTACCCCTAACCAAGTCAAATTTAATGAAAATATTGATTATGCTATGAAAATGTCGAGCAAATAAATTTAGCTTAAGCTCATTTTTAACAAAGCTTGGTAAATAATTGAGTCTAGATCACAAATTTGTATCTAATTTTTTTTTCAAACATTACCATAGATCAATGTATCTTCATATTTATGAAAATATTCCCCAGCAACGGCACTAGGAGAGTGTTGGTACCCAATTCTGCACCACCTTGAGAGCCAAACAACATTGACAAACTAAGTTGGATGCTTAGAGAAAGACAGACTAGGGATTTAGTCATTTTTAGCCGGGGACATGTCTGACAGAATCTTTGAGACTTGACTTGGGAGAGATTGGATTGGAATCACAAAGGGTATGACCTTCCCACCTACTTTAGGTTCTGCCTTTAACCAGGGTGAGAGGACCCATTTTGTAACTTGTAATTGTGAGAAAGGTGGATGAAATTGCAGTCTCTAAGATTTCTCTTGGAAATATGAAGGATAGTATTGAATAAACACGTTCAATGCAAGCATCATTTAACTCTCATGAGTTGTCACACTAAATAATGCATGTGTTTTTCAAAATAGGACTTAGGTTACTCTAGAAAGTGTGAATTTTATCTTGCTTCTACATATTAATGGAAAGGGAGGGTAGAAATGGAAAAGTCCCTTGGCATATGTTTATAGGTGGGGAAAAATGGGTAATTCACAAGGATTTAACAGTTATAGGTTGTAATTTTTGTGTATGAATGGGAGATTAAAGCAGGATAAATTTGATTATACAAGTTTCTTAAGAAAACCTTACAAATGTTTAAAAATTTCCCCAAGGAAATAGGAACACATAACACAACTAGTAGCATCCCTTTAACAAGAATGTATGCACTTATAGAAGCCCAAGAGTAAAATATTTCATACAACCTTTGAGAATTTAAAAACAAAACCTCATATTAAACTCTCAATAAAAAACCAATAGTTCCTGCTCAACTACGCTCAAGATACACTCAAAATATTACTAAGATATTCTCAACCAAATAGAGGCAATATGAATTTGAAACTATTTATGACACCACAGAAAGAAATCTCTATATATAGTGCAATTACAGTTTCCAAAATTACACTAATTAAGACAAGATATAGTGTATTTCAAAGAAACTATCAACATAAGATTGAAACAGGGAAGGCAAGCAGTTGATTCAAAGTATTTTACCTTAGGAAAAAAGACAACAATGCTAAGAAGAAAACACATAGTTAATTTCAAGAAATTCAAATTTCTCAACAAGGGGCCATAAATCCTATGGCATCAATGATTTCCAATGACTATAGACTTACAATCATCTTAGCATGAGAAGGTTTTTAAAAAATGAAATATCTCATATGTCTCTCTATTTGAAGAGTTCTTCAAAAAAGTATCATTTTTTCTCTGTTTTCTCTAAGAAATTTAAAAAATTTAACCCCCAGATACAAGAACATTCATCTCGTATATATACAACTCTCTCTCTCTCTCTCTCCCACCTTTGCCTTTCCCCCCCCAAAAATGTGAATCTTTAAAATAATATTCCTATTTTTGGCACATAATCTGATATACTATTATTCCTTTGAAAATAATCTAATTTCGTTATGCCATGTGGAGGAATTAGAAATGATTCATATTTTTCACCCTCCTAGAATGATTGGGATGTCATGTCACCCTTTTGGTATCATTTGATTAATTATTATTTTTTTAGGTAAGTCAAGAGAATTTTCTTGGCAAATTTTTGAACATCCCCAATTTTTTTGATCTGACATCTATCAATCTTTCCTTTTAGGGATCAGATTTGAAACTCACACAATGACTATGAAATCCTTTCAATTTGAGCACTCTTTCATGTGTAACACCATTTCAGATTTAATTACCTTTCTCTTCAAATTATGTCCATTTTTTCATCTTTACCTCCTCCGTGTGGATGCAACATGAAATCATTAGTGATTTAATTTCTGTGATTTTTTTAATCCAACTCACCTACTTAAATTTTACTATAAATTTGACCCACTTCCTTTGCAAATGTGCATACTTTCTTCATATTCAAGTACATGAAACTTTATTCAAGTTCATTGTTCTTGTAAATGGTGAGGGTGATTGTGGAAACCATTTTGAAGGAGGTTTTATCTGAATATTTGAATAAAATATTTAAATTAATAGGCCCTGATGAGGCATTTTTGAGGATGTTATTCGATATTACCGACCTAGGAGATGAAAGTGGACCATTGACAACTCAAGGTGTTAGAGTTTCTCTTCTTCAGAGATTGATCAAAATCAATCTTGTCTTCTCTTCTTTCTAGATAATGTACGTCCACCTCATTAGGTGGGAAAACCATAAATCTCCAAAACCACTAAAGAAATTTTGGCTTCATAGGAGGCCTGCTGTGACAGGAAAAAGTGACTATAATTGCCCTTTTATATGCAATGAAGAGTTTTTTTTAAAGGAAATTCCTTCATATTCCTATGTGATATATGATGGGACTACCTTAGATACCATGCTTAATCTTTACCATCGAGTGACTGAGCTAGAGAAACATATCTCCTCTCTGGAGAAAAATACAGTAGGGATTATGTCATCGCAACAACTTGAAGCTCCACATGTAGCTATGAAAAATTACAACAGCGAGTCTAGTTTACAACATCTCACTTAGCCAACTTCAAGGACCATTGTACTTACACTTCTAGCTACATCAATTATTCCTACTCAGCCCTCTGTCTACAAAGAAAAAGGGAGGAAAACATTTCCCAAAGGTGGCCTGGGTCTCTTAGATTGGGTCTTTTCTTATCAGAAGAAGATGGAATTGATGAGTATCTTGGATGGCCCTAGGATGAATATTTAGAAGCTCATGGATATGGGGATGTCTAATACTTTGGATGTGGAAGTTTTATTTACACAGATGGTTGTTGGGTCAGAGGAATTTTTCCCATGGAAGAACAAGCTTTTGAACAAAATTCCTCCTTTCAGTGAGGATTTTATGGTAATGGAAGATGATTAGGTGTCTTTTTCTCTAGTTTATTTTTGATATAATTCAAAAGAATGTATGTAATTTTTCCATGGGCTAGGGCCCCTATAAAACTCCATTTTACTTTTTCATCAATACATGAAATTCAAACTATTACAATAACTCACATGCTTCATAATTTATTTAAAATTCTATTAAAGCAACATAAAATTCTATTGTATTGTATCATGTTACATTCATACTTGAAATTAACAATTCAAAGTAATGTTCAACTATTATAAAACAAGAGTATCAATTATGAAAAGATGAGAGTTGTTAAGAAAAACAAGCCTAAGCTTGCTCACTGGTAAACATGGTTACATCTTCATCTTTGTCATCTTCTTCTTTATCTGGTTGTCTCTCCTTGTATGTATCATATCTTTGGAAAAATACCTTATACAATTTTCATATGGGCCTATGTGGTGTTGGAATATTAAATTATCCTCGTTTATTGCATCCACACACTTGTCCATTCTTCGCTTACATTCCCTTGAATTTATTTTCAACTCTATAATTATGTCCTTCACAGAAACCAGCCTCTTAATAACACCATATGAATAGTTCTCCTCATGGATGTATTTTTCAAAGGAGTGGACCAAAAAATCAATCTTCAAGTCACCATAACTTGTTTTGTGTTTATCAAATACCATATTCTCTAATTTCATTTCTAAGGTGTCAATACTTTTCTCAATCCATTCTTTTTCTAGATCCATTTTTCCTTTGACCTGATCCACAACCTCTATCCTAATTTTGGACAAAGTTTCCATAAAATATTGAGTTCCCATTTTATTGAGTGGCAAGATTCCCTCTTTTTCAAATATATTCGCATCAAGCTGGTTTATAATGTTTAACTTGGGAAGAATCCCTTCAAATTAGAATAACTCATTTTCACATTGTTGAATTAAACCATTAATATCATTGAGCTTGGTGGTAAGTTCCCCATACCTCTTTTTTTCCTTCTCAAAAATCTTCTTCCCTATTTTAGATAAGTCTTCAATCCAGCTATCAACAACCTTGACCTTTTTGGTAGCCTATTCTATGCTTCCCATAACCTCTGGAGTGATAGCATTAGTATTTTCTAGATTTTCCCCTGATGGCCCCACTAATTGTTGCAAGCATGAAGTTAAATCTTTCACTTGGTATTTTTATTGCTTATTTCTTACCTTATCTCGATCAAATCTTTAGAAAATAACCTCAACTACTATTGTTATGTCTTGCTTAAGGATTTACCTTATACATTGGCCTAACTGGATCTGCTTGATGTCATAGTCACTGACTGTAATTTTATCTCTTGATATCCATGGGTGAGGAGTTGTAATTTCCATAGTTTTAAACCCTTACCTATCTATATGTTTTTGAGTTATGATTCTTGCCTTCTTTGAAGCCTTTGTGGGTTTTGGGAAATCAATGATTGTAAAGGCTCCTCCTTGGATAACTTCTTTTCCTTTTTCTTTCTCTTGAAGAAATCCTCCTAACTAGCCAACCATGGGAGCGTTACCAACTTTTACTCCTATTGGTCTGATATTTGTAGTCTAGGAAACAAAACCATTGTTGTGGATGCTTGTTTAGTATTCTGGGGTATTGGTGTTTTTGTATGTGGCACATCCACTCTTACTATCTACTTTGTGTTATCAAATGCCTCAATTTTTGGTAGTCCTTCACGTTGGTCCAAGGTTTGCGGTTGTTTGATGTTCTCCATTTTTTATCAATCAATTATTTCTCCTCTTGACCCTTACTTTCCTTTGGACCAATAGGTGAAATTATTGTTCCCTTCAAGCTCTTAACAGGTGTAACCACCAAACTTACACTTTTTTTAAAATATTATGTAGCAGTGGCCTTCTTTTTTATTTATTCTTCTAAATATTTTAATGGGGTAGCAACTTATTTCTCTGTTTCTTTTGGAGATTATTTTTTAGAGCTTGTATTTTCAATTTTCTCTTTATTCTTTATGAAACTTTCCAAAAGTGGCTTTGTAGCAGGAACCTCCATCTAGGATTTTCCCTCACCCTTCTTTTGATTTGCAAGGTCTTCTTATTTTTGATCTGATGATTTGGGTTGGGAAATTGAGCCTCGATATTTTCTTTCATCATTAACCTTTGTACTTACTACAACACTACCCTCGATAGGGTTACTTGTATCTCTCACAACTTCAGTTGTGCTTTTCTTTGGGGCCAGTGTAGTTTGAAATTCTTCACTTTCTTTTGTTTTATCTACACTTTTAGATGTTTGAATTTAAATGAGAGTGACATCTGGGGTAGATGCTTGCTCCATAGATGATTGAATTATTTCCTTTCCCTTTGCATGAGGGGTTACCTTTTAAATATGGGTATTTTGGGGTTGGGCCCCCATTTCCATGTTTGGATGTTAACCAATATTTGGCTTCTGTATATCTTCAAAAGAGACAATTACACCTTCTTTTGTATTAAATTCACTTCTGACATCCTCAATCTCAAATTAGGTATTATCCCAAAGTTCCTCCACACTAATTATTTCAATTTTCTTTTGTAGTAACTCAGCCTTGATGTCATCTTTCATACCAGGATGCACTGTAACTAGATATTTTTGTATCTTAATTATTACAACACCACCTAATTGGCTAAATATTTGGGCACCTTGAATCATCCTTGTACCTATTCCAGTTGTAAATGCAGATGGAGCCACAATAGGTGTTGGATTAAAAATATTAGAATCAATACCTCTAGGATCTTGTGATGGCATGGTTTTATGGGTTAATTCAACAACAACCTTTTTCTGAGTTTCAGTCAAGATAGGAGGGTCAATTATGTCAGGTTCCTTCTTCTTATGATTCCTTAGATTATTTTCACCTTCTCCAACTAGAATACCAAGATCCCTTACTAAAGGAAACTTCACTTTGGGCCTTTTTTATGCCCTTTCAAAGTTTTTGAGTTTTGAACCCTTTCTTCCTTAATCACTATGAACTATAAGAGTTTTATTAGCATTAGGAAAATCTCCCATCATCTTATTAGATGTGATTTATGTCCTTGGTATTATTACTATAGGAGTCCTTGGCTTGGTTACACCAGTTCCTCTTGATTGTAACGACATTGCTGCAATGATGGGGGAATCTTGCATTGCCCATGAAAGCATATCCTATGTTTTTTTGAGTTAAACGAGTCATTGATGTTCTAATTTTTCTATTTACAGCATTCCATTCATCAATTGTTTATGTGGTGGATTTCTTGTTGGGACATTGAGGGGCTTGACCATTCAAAGGGTTCATAGTATAAGTTCTCTCTCTCAAAGGAGGGAGGTCATATTTTAAAGCATTCAGGTACCTAAACATCTTCAATACTCTTGTATTTTGTAAAGACAAATCAATACCCATTCCAACTAACTAGATAAAAGTTCTTCTTATGATATAAATAATTATTTGGTGGGGATTATCTGATTCCTTTTTGTTCCAATCTACACGAGTAATTAATTTTGATTCTAAGTTTTCTTCAAGATAAAATTAACTTACCACATTTGGGTCATCCTCTACTCCTTGGGGAATCACAACAATTTTTAAATAAATTATTTTCCTCAAGGTCATCCTAGAGAAATCCCTTTTCTTGACCTCTTCTTCATCAACATATTTCATCTAATAATCCTTGAAATGAGGCTCATGCTCACCAGAAGTAACAACCCATCGAATATCAAAGTCAAGCCTTGGAGTAAACTTACCCATTTGGAATTTCTCCATTTCCCCATCCACAATCCTAGCTTTTTTCACTGTTTGACAAGAATGTATTCCAAGTTGGAGAGGAAAATTAATATTAGTTTTATGCCTTCTTGAGAGTTTACTATGGACAGGGACAATCTGCCTTAAAATTTCCATTAGAACCCATTTATCATTAACATACCTTGGTAATTTGTAAGGATTCCCTTCAAATCCAATCACTCTAAGATATGTAAAAAATATGTATTGGATAAAAATACAACCATATTCCAAAATCATAGCCCTTCCCTTAGTAGATAGTTTATATTGCTCCCATTGAGACTTGAAAAGATAGGAAATTGGGACAATGAAGGCATCATTTACTTATTAAACATTCCCCTTCTAATTTTCCAACCTTAAGTGTTTTTATACATCATAAAATTTATGGGTTTCAAAGCTGGATTTTAGTGGAAGACCTGGGAATGACTTAAAGCATGCAATGTTGTAAATGAGATAAGACATCATTAAAAACTGGACGTCAGTTGTATTACCTGCTCTAATATTTATTGCAATTGTCATCAACTGGGCATGAATTGAAGCTGATATAATACTTCCCAAAAAAATTCCTTTCTTTTCCAAAATACCCCAAATAAAAGGGCACATCCATTCCTGCAAGTTGTTGGACCCCTCCAACCTAGCCATTCTGCTTAACAAAATAATAAGATATTTAACCTCCTATATGAACATGGCTTGGGTTAATTTCTTAGGAAGCCTATTGGTGGATGGTTTTCTCTCCTTTAGCCATTGGGAATTTAATACCTGGGCATAGTCATCATGTTTTACATTATAACTTATTTGTGCACTTTCAAAAGTTGCAACTACTGGTTGATCTACTTGTGGTAACCCCAATATGGTATTAAAAACACCAGGTGTTAAATTAATGACCCTTTCACCATTTCCATCTAACACTTCTATTTTCTTAGGGTCATAATTTTAAGTGCACAAATAGACTAATTCAGGAGAATGGATTGAAGGTGGGAAAACAGTTGCCAAAGAAATATGGTTGTCACCGATTGCTACCATCTATTAGCTTCTTTTATGGGCATGAAGTATGCTCATAAAATCCCCCAAATCTGCATCCAAAAAAAAATTATCTGTTACATTATCCAAGTCACTATTGATACTAGAAGAATATTGAAAACCCGAATCCAAACCCTTCATTTTTCTACTTTCAAATAGTTTACCCTAGTTGCTTCAGAATTCACAAATTAATTGACAAGAGTACAAGGATACAACACCAATTACAAGTTTTTCTACACACTCTGTGAATTTTTCTTTCCGCAATCATGTTTTGAACTCTTTTATCTCAATTCCACATTTCGCAGTCAATTTTCCTTATTTTCTTCATAAATTATCATGGCTAGGGCATCTAGATCTTCACATGCAATAGTAACAATTTGAAATGTTTGAAAACTTCTAAAAAATCTTCCTTGATTCATGCAAGACACATTAATGGTGAAATCCATAAATGTGTTACATCCTGGCCATCCAACTTACCCCCTTCATTTTAATATGGACCTTCCATGTGGCTTGATTGGGGGATTTACGGGATCATGGAGTCTTTTTGCATTTTTGCATTATTTTTCAAATGAGTGCAAGTTTGTAGATTTGACCCGAAACTCCACCTCTTTGAATTTTGCTGAGAACATGATGTGTGTCCCTAACAGGCCTCAAAGGTTTCTTTTAATTTTGCACTCCCTCAACTTATTGATGTAAATGTGTATTATCAGCCTGATTCCCTGCTCCAATCCCATTTTGACATGTATTCCTTTCAGGAGCAGGGTTAACTTTTCTTTTTGCATTATTTGACCTAAATATTTGTGGGAATATTCATCAGGCTTCAGATCTTATTTTACAATTTGTAGTTACTATGTGAAGTATGTAATTTTAAAAATAAATCCTGTTATAGTGCATCTAATGGAGTTACGCCATGTGTTTTCAGACATCATAGGAAAATATGAAATATGCACCAAAGATCACATGATAATATATAGATGGGATTTTCTTGGTTTAATATGATAAATCAACATTTTTTTTCAAACGAATCACTCAAGGAAGACATGGTTATCACATTCCTTGACTAAAAAAGAGGATTTACATTGGATTCATGACTCAAAAATGGTATTTTCTTATATTCAGTAGGATTTCAATCTTCAAGCATATGTGTTTTTAATTTTGATAAACTAGTCATGGAAACTTTTGAAGGAACACTCAGAATAGAAGGGTGAGATCAAAATGAGCACTAACACAAATGATGTGGAAATATCACCTATTTATAAATGAAATAACATTAATTACACATAATCTGACACATATATGCCACCAAATACACTTTAGAATTTATTTTGCTAACTCGAGGGAAGAAGTTTGACTACATAAGACATGTCATGCAATCGGGTCCTAAAAACCTGATACGAAGGAGCCCAGAAGAAAGTCACAGCTCAGGTTCAAGAAACAATCAACATATGACATTTAGATTGTTCACCATGTTATGATATTTGAAAACCTGAATTCCTGACATACTATAGTGTTTTGGGTTTTGGGTTCTGAAAACACATGACATGGTGCATGTGTTTTCTGGGTGAGATGTTCCAATGCAATCGGAACCTAGAACTTGAAATATTATAGTGTGTCATGTTTTTGGAGGTGGGAAGCATTTTTCATAAAGTAAGTAATATGCTAGGAAAACCCCAAAATATGACAAAAGAAATAAAAATACATTTTTAAGGCAACCCTTAGAACAAAAAAAGGATTTTAACAGGCTCATCAACATGAAATTTTGATTGGTTATTTACATTTTCTTGAGAAACTCAAAAATTGGATAATAGATAGCTATAAAAAAGATGAGGATAAGAAGGATAAGGTGGACATCAAGTCAAATTTTCCAATGAATTCAAGAAGGATTCTAAGGAATAATTATCTATCTAAATATTGCAAATTGTTTGAGAAAGGTATGGAAATCTATGAATCTCCTGATCTCATGATATTTTAGATCCCTAATTGATATGGGGTATCTATATTAGGATTCATAGAGGCATTCATCATCTAAGAGAAGCATCAGTGAGGTGTGTTATAGGTATGTTTCTCATGTTGAAGTATTAGTCAAGATCATTGAGGTATGTGTTTGTTTTTCTAATTTGATTTAGGGAATGATGTTACTAAGAGATTAATTTTAAGAATCTTTGTAGAGATATTTGTGTATGAAGGTTAACTAATAAGACTTGAAGTTGTTTTATAGAGATTTGATAATAATTGAGGTATGTGACAGTTGGAGAAAGTGTAAGGACAAACTAGATTTTTTGCTAGATAGCCTATATGGTTGTGTTGAATATGAAGTGACATATAATTTGAATGGATCTAATTGAGTTCCAATTTTAAATGTTTGACAATATTGAGAAGCAGGTGGTATACCTTGAGAAGGTGAAATTCAGGGAAGAGTGTTCATGCATTGTAAGATCATGATAGGTAAGAGTTGTTCCTTGAGGTATAATATAATGTGATAGGTACGTCTTGTGCCATGTTTTCCTGAATGAGTTTGGTAAGGATTTTTTTTTTTTCGTTATAAGGATTGCATAGTTTATGGAGATAGGGGTAGCCTATCAAGTTCCTATAATATGTACATGTTACCAAAATTGCACGCAAAGATATAAAATCATGGTGTGCAGGATATGAAGACTCATAGAGTGATATTTAAGGTTATAAAACATGTTGAAGACATAAGGTAGGTCATTTAAGAAGGTTCATAATGAGATGAGATGAAAAATGAAGAATTCTTGCAGATTTTTTCTTTGAATATGAGTTATAAGGTGTTTTTGTGCTCTTTCATTCATGATAACTGTGTTTAAGAATGATAAGCATCAAAAGGATTGTAGATGCTTGAAATTTGAAGGATTGTTTTGTATATGACTGTGCAAGATTAATGTGTCTTGAAGTATGATCTAAGGAGGTTTTCCAAGTAGTTTGAATATTTTGAAGAGTGTAAAGAGCTTAAGACTATGTCTTAAGACCTAATATGGGTATGAGACCTTGAAATTCAAGAAATATTTTTGTAATACCAACACATATTTTTTTGGATATGAAGATGACCCTAAATGTGTCTTTGAGGGTATAAACTTGAATAAAATATCATAGTTCTTAGAAATCTGGGTGTGCACAATTTTTTCTTTGAAGTATGCTTGTAGAAGTGAGGCAAAGGTATTTGACTTGAAATATTTAGTATTAGATCATGATCTATGTTGTATTACTCTTCATTAGCAGTTATGACAAAAATTTCTAAGATTGATGGCCAAAAATCAATGTGGGAAGATGTGAAACCAGTCCTAGTTGAAAGAGTATGCTAACTTAGACCTAGTGGACTGTATAATGAGGTTTTTACCATGAAGGAATGTATGTTTTAGGGTCATATTGGTAGATCTATGATTAAAAGTTTTAATGTATAATTATGATTCTCATACATGAATATGTGTTTTGATGACTTATCAAAGGAAGTTTGAAAGAAACTTGAGTCTAGCTCGTAAAGGAAAAATCTTTGTTTCATATTTTTCTTGCTGGCTCAGTGATGGTTCAAAGGTTCAAGCTATGCTTGTGATGATTGGGCTATTATATTCATGCATGAGTCTAATTTTATGCATTTGGATCTCAAAGAGAAGTACGAGTGTGGTATCAAGTGGAGTTTGATATTCCTAAACAAGGTATGAGTTTGGTCCATTAATTCGTTGAGTCAAAATGGATAAGGTTAGTATCTGATGTGAAAAGAGTTGCACAAGTGAGCTCATTTTCTCCATAAGTAGGTTTGAGGTGTCTAGAAGGTATGCATTCTAGTTTGAAGAAATATTGATCTTAGCTATATAACCTATATGCTTGGAAATGGTATGAATACCATTGTGGATCCATAGGAGTATCTTTCAGACCATGATCAGGTGATTGGATGTAGAAATTTCTGAGTTTTTAAGGTATATTCTAGGTATGTTGTTCACAAGTAATATTAGTTTTGTTGAACCAAGTTGCAAGAATTTTGTTTCTTGTATTAGTATAGAGGTCCAAGGTATGATGTTTATTCTTTATTTGCATCACATAAATAAGTAGGATATGACAAATGTATGTCATATTAATTATTAATGTGAAGTCATAATTGGTAGTATATTACATGGAAAATTTTGAATTTTGATGGCTTATAAAGGCTTTTCATGGAGAAAATGTGTATAAAGTATTATATGGTGGACTAGTTTGGTTATTGGGAGAAATATATTTGTTTAATGAATGTCCCAACTATTTTGAAGAGTTTTTTTTCCTTGTATGGCTTAAATAATAAGTTATTGGTCTCAAGGGGAGTTTGGTGAATCTTTTTTGGAAGGAACAAGGTATGTAATGTTATTTGTGTTATCATTTCCTGTATATATGTTTTTATTTATAGATTTGATGAATTCAAGATGAAGGATATCTTAGTTCTATTTTGAGAAGGTTTAGTTGGTATCTACTTGTCTAGAAATTTGTGGGAGCTTAGCAATTGGTTCATTTTCTTTATGAGCAATTTATAGTAACAAGAAGGTGCAAAGAGCCATGAAGACATGGATGGAAGTTGCATATAATATTTTTGATAAGCTAAACAATAGGATTATAGGTATGGAGTCATGGTAGTGGTGTCAAGGACTCGGTGGGGGGGGGGGAGTCGGTCAAATTTTTTCTCAACTTAAGAAGGTAGGTAAGTAGGTTCTCTGAAAGCATATGCCAAGTCAAGACAGTCATAAGATGCATGATGAGTTTACTTTGTCTACACAAACAAGGTATGATCCCAAGTGTGTTATTTTCAAGATACTAGTATCAATTAGGTGTTATGTGGTGCTTGATCAAGGATGGTTCAAATTAGTTATTTGAAGGTATACATCTGTTAAGGGGGAGTTATGTTGATATAATGTTTTCAAATCAAAGTTAAAGAAATAAAATGGACCTTGTCTGATTTTTTTGATGATTCAAACTAATTGGTGAGATTAATGTGATGACAAAAGAAGAAGTTTCAGGTATGCTTATTTATTATTTATGTCAAAAGGGGGAGAATGAGCTGATGACATAAGTGAATAACCTAGGGAGAGAATGAGTTGTTTTTCTTTTCCATTAATGGTTTTAACATCAATGACAAAGGTGGATATTTTTGGCATCATGTTGCCATTGATGTCAAAGTGTGTTGATGTCTTAGGTGTCATTGATGTCAAAAGGAAAAGGAACATGAAGATTGATAGGTAGTGTCATGTGTTGAGTTGAGTTATTTAATGATACGACATAGTGTTTTGAGGTGTCTTGAGTAGGATTGATGGCTTGCAGTGACTTGGATAGGTATATGGATGTTGTAGTGATGTCATCAAATGTGTTCAAGGTTATTTTAAGTGTGTAAGAGTGATGAATTCATGAGGAGGTCATTATGGTTGATGCAATCATGTTCAAGGTGTCTTTTTTTAGAGGCCTAGTCAACAACATGGTGTGTTATTATGGATTATAGGTATGTAGAAGTTAGATATGCATGGTGAGAGCATGGAGAGTATGTGGATGAGTTGAATAGAGACTCACAAGTCTCTCATAGTGTAGGTATAGGGTTAAGGCTACTCTTTATGTCGGTATCGAGACCTATTCTTAAGCCATAAGTGGCTAAATGAGGTGAGTTAATATTTTTCTAAGCTATGTAGGAAATTTTGAGCATTGGGAAAGATGTAGTAGGTTGATCTCGAGGTTTAGTCCAAGTATTAGGTGTTAGTTTGCAATAATAAGTAAGAAATGTGGTATTTTTCTTTACCGAGTTCCTAGAAATGAGAAACAGAGCTCAAAATGAACTTTCTTGTGTTATTACCACATGTAAAATCTACATGGTGGCACAATATATTCATGGTAGTTGGGGAAGGGCCCTAATATGACATTCCAGAAATTATTTTATGGTTTGAGGGGTAGATATTTATGAAAAATTGTTAAGAAGCTAAGGAGTTCTAAAACCCTTCTTAAATCCTAAGGTAAATATCAATGGAGAATAAATTGGTCGCACATACCCAGGATGAATTTTATTGGTAATTATGATGATTTTAGGTTGTGGAGGAATCCTCTAGCTTTCTCCAAGTGGTATTTATGTGTCTTGATAGTATGTGGAACCCATAAAAATTTCCAATTTTATTAAAAAGTTATGTTTTCTCACAAGTTTTGCATTGCATCTATTAAATAAATTGTTGATTGAGGAATCTGGTAATTAATACTACATGTTTGGGTTGGTTTAAGATAGTGTTTGATCCCTTTGGATGTCTATGGAAGTCTATTTTGCAATACTAGTTTTAAGGTAGTTTTGGATAGTTTTGGTGATCTTGGTTATTGTTGGTGAGAAAAAAATTCGAGGGAAAAATTGGTGGTTATCTTGCCAACACTCTGGGAGTCTAAGTCCCTCTACTTAACTGGTGCAACTGTCGTATATGCATGTGTGAGTGAAAGTGATTTTTCTGTGGGTGGCCTTATGGTCGAGGATCCAATAAGGGCACTCCACTGACCCTGCAGTAAATCAAACAATCTCTTGCTAGGGAAGACTTTGTCTAAAGAGTGGGAAAGGGGAGTGAGAAATGAGATGGGAGAAATAAAATTACAGGTAGAAAATCAAATTCCTACACACACTAGTTAGAAATTTAAACACATGCATTTATGGGAAGAAACAACTCTACAAATAGCAACAAGACTAAATAGAATTTATTGATCACAAAGTATCAAGAAACCCCTTAGTCAAATAAAGCTAGAAACTCATTCTTCTTGTATTGATTGCTTAAACAAAAGTTTTACATAATGTGGGAATGGAGGAAAACTAGTTAGGGGGGAAATGGAAGAAAATGGATATCTCCTTTTTTCTCTCAAAGTACAATACACTCTTTAGTTTAGAAAATCAATCACCAACCCTTTGAGATGGGAATGGGTTTACAATTTATAAAATGAGAGGTGACTCATCATCTACCCCCCAATGCCTTTTCGTATGTCCTCGCACAACTTAAAACTTTTCAACTTCCTAGGAAACTTTTAAGTCCCTTTTTATAACATAAAGGTGACTTATTACATTAGGAACATTAAGACATGAAAAAGTACAACCCCAATGTAAAATTAGAACATTGAGAAGAGAGAGAAATTTGGGGGTATGAAGAGAAGAGAGAGAGAAGAATAAGAGAATATGTTTCCCCTTATGAATTCTGATGATCCTCGTTGATGGAAAGCTCCAATGCGATGAAACTCTGATTCTTCAAACTCATGGGAAACTCCTTCAACTTGGCTCACAGATGTTTTGGAATGAGTGTTTGGAAATACTATTGAATGGTTTTGTCGATGACCACAACTTCTACCCTACACAAGATACTCCTCTAACTTGAGCCATGAAGTGAGTTTTGGGATACATTATTGAATTCTCTAAGATGAGTCTCAAATTCCATATGAGAAAAGCCCATGGATGATCTTGAATGATGGTGTTGACCTAAATGATCATCCCTCTATGTCCCATTGTTCCAAAACTTCCCCTTGAGTATGAATTACCATTAATAGTGAGTACCCATAAGAGAGAATTAATATTTATAGTAAGAGGTGATCCTTGCTTTTTCTTGTCTGTCTTGATGTGGTAAAATTCTTCATTCAATCCTGTGCACACTACCTTCACCTCGACCACTTCTTGGGTTGACTTACTATTTTTAGTAAGCACCCATATAGAAAACTTACTATTTTTAGTAAGTGGTCATTTTCACTCTTTTATGTTCTGAACACTCATTCTGAATTCCTGGTGACCTTTGGTGCACACTGCTTTCACCACAATTGCTTTTGATGATGACTTTCCAAACATAACAAGTCTATATAGGAAAACTTACTATTTTTAGAAAGTGGATTTCCAACACTCAGTTTGCAACAGAATATATATTTTTGGACTCTTCTTGTCATCATGATCACATCCTTTGAATTTCACATAATTTTTCCCATTAGAATGCTTGGAAATAAAATTAAAAATTTTCACCTCGCAGTGGCTTTGAGCATGGAGCTGCCATGGCAGTCATTAATGGAGATCAAAACTTTTAGTTATAGTTTTTGTCTCTGTTTACAAATAAAACAACTCCATTGTGATAGTTTTTTCATTTGGAGTTTGTGGGAAAGTTTTTAGCTCGATCGGACCATCAGATTGTCAGGAAATCCAACAAATGTGAGCTAGGGCATAAAATGGGATTTTTTTGGAATAAATGATTCAAGGCACCACTTAACCTCCCATTTTTTGTATCTTGATTGTCTTGAAAATTTTAAAAGTCTACAAAATATGGAAACTCAATCCAACTTGTATCTTGCAAGATATGAGGATTTTTTGATTGGGTGACTTTATGGTTATCTGGCAAAAAAATCTTCATTTTCTCCTCGTTCTTCGTTTCTTCAACACTTTTCATCAATCCTTCCCCTAAACCTATGTATTTTCATGGATTTGAGAGTTTATTTTTTTTTGGTAAAGCTGGTTCAAAGCATTAATGGCAGACTGGGTGTGAGAAAGCAATGGTGGATAAGTTACAAAACATTGACAGGGTGAACTGTCAAGAAGAAATAGAGGGAAATAACGGCTATGTGACATATTTAAATTATTCAAAATAAATGCACATAAAAAGTAGGGTGCATTTTTTTATTTTTTATTTCCCTCACCTCAAAGGTATGTTAGGGACATCAAATTATATAGTGAGCAAGGTGATGACACGTGGCAAAGATCTGATGGTTGAGAATGGAGGCTTGACAAACACCTGGGGGCTAGAAATTCTCTCTTGAAGAGGTCACATGAGTGACCAGGATTATCCTTAGGGATGAGAAAAAATTTCCATGTTTGATTTCCCTGACCTATGAGGGACATGAGGGACATCAAATTCCACGGTGCTCTAGGTGATGACATGTGACAGTGATCTAACAGTGAAGGCTTTGAGCTCCCGCAAGCACCTGGGGGCTGAACTGGCAAGCCTAGAGGTAATATGTGGGTTTAGAGGGATTTATGGGGTCTGGGAACAATTTACCAACCTTGATTTCCCTGACGTTGAGGGATGTTAGGGACACAAAATCCCGCCAAGCTCCTGGAGCCAAAAATTTGACTAACTCTCGAACCTTGAGGACAACTTGCGACGACAGTATCTTGAGCTCCCAATGGATGTTTTTGATGAAATTTTATATGATCCTAACTCAAAATTTCATTTTGAATCCAATGGTGGGGGTATTAGGTATTTATTCTTCCATTTGATCCCTGAAAATGTGGATTTTTTATTTGATACTCCACTTGTGCATGACAAAAAGTGATAGCAAACCCAATGCGCCAGAGTGTTGTGAAAAACATAATTTCACCATATTGTATATATTGGAATTACCGTTATGATGATTATTTTTCTCCTAACTCCATATGGAGCTCCTGAAATCACCTTCGGAAGCTCAATAGCCATTTTGGCATGTGCACTGCATGGGCCTGTGAACCTTATTTTTGACCAAACTCCTCCAAACTCTCCAAATCTTCCCTGAATCTTCCAAAATCACTTCTATGATTTTTCTAGGCCTTAAATTCACCTCCATGTTGGATTTTCCTCCTCCATTTTGTTCCAGGGGGTTGCTCCAATCCTGGAAAGGCCAGTGATAGCCCTTTCCAACACTACCCAAAGATAGCATTTTTCAAGAACTCAATCACCTAGGGGGATTGATTTTTCTTTCCTAAATCACATATAGGGTTGTGTTAACATCAACTAGGATGTCATCAGAAATTAATGGGTAGACTTGGGGTGCCTCAGAAGGGTAAAACATGAAAATTTTGGTACAGGGGTATAGTTTTCATGTTATCAAATTGACAATTTCCTTGTACATTTACATGAAAACAAATGGCTCTATCTTGGGGAAATGACATGAATTGATAATAGTAGCAAAGAAATGACATGGAGAATCCATAATATCAATATTAGACCATATAATCCATTGACCAGTGCCTTATCCATTGGGGCCTGCGGAGTCATGTACAATTTACAACAAGAGAGAGAGAGAGAGAGAGAGAGAGAGAGAGAGAGAGAGAGAGAGAGAGAGCACAAAGAACGAAACACACAAACACAAAGAAAAATTAAAATAAACACACAACACATAATAGGAAGGGAAAAAAACCTAACAACAACCTATGGTACAAGACGGGCGACAACCCACTTTAACTGAAGCACTCCTCATTCCTCAAAATTTACCCTTGAGTGGGAAACACTAAGTGATGTTGTTCTGCGAAGCCATTGACTAGTGCTAGAAAGTAGCCTCCTCTCCTTAAGTGTTTATGAAATTTGGGTGCTTTCATGACCATTTGTGTTTTTTATAGGAGTGATTCCACATGAAATTTTTTATGCTCATGTCTTCACTTGGAAATTACATTACCTTCATGTTCTTTGAAATTTGTTTCATAGTGCCAGCTGCCTTCCGCATTTATCCACATAGGTGATTCTTCATTGAGCATCTCATCACTGCCCCAAAGCTGATTTTCATTCAAATTTCTTGAATAGTCTGAGTTACTTTCTTTCCCAATCCTATGCTCATTGATATCTTCTTCATGAGAAACCTTAAATTCATCCCTTATCCCTACTCCATTGTGAGGTGTTTGAGTGCTGACAGGAGGATCAGAGGAAAACTCATACTTATCTTATATGGCCATGGAACGAGTTAATATATCAAGGATCAGCTTGGGGTCTTCCACAACTTCTACTACATCCAATAGTGCTTGCACAGAGATCTCATTTGTTAATTCCTGAAGCTCATCTTTATATTCCTTTGAAGGATCTTTATTTTATAGCTCAAGGAAACTATCCAGAGGGATTACTTCATCATCTTGGTTATTACTGCATTTTATCACTCCTTTGTCTAGAGGAGCTTCAGCTTCAAAGGCCTCAAAACTCCTTGCTTAAATTTGTTCATCATGGAAAGATTATTCCTCTTAAAATGAGAAATAAAATACCTCAATTTCATCATTGTATCCATCAACCATTAGCTTGAGAGGGACGTCATATTTCTCATCTATATTTATTTCAACATAGCCCATCTTCACACTAGTTGAGGATTCCAATTCAGCTTCACGCTTGTCTTGTAGATTCATGGATTGCATTAGAAGTTCAAGACTGAGCTCAGGGTATTTTTTTTCTTCTACGGCTCTTATAAGTTCTTGTATAGACAATTCTTTCCCATTGTTTGGGGGCTTATTGCATACTCTAGTTTGGTCTCTTCCTAGGTGACATTATCAAGGGAGTCCTCATCTTCAAATGGGAATGAGAATATATCTTCATCACAGATAAGCACATAATCTGATTTTTCTATTTGAAAATCATCAAGAACCATTTTCTCTTCTTCATGGTTTGCATCATCTGGCAATTCAGGGCTGCCCTCTTGTAACTCAAATATCCTAAATGCTTCTTCAAGGTCCATTCCTCTCTGGGAAGGCATGTCCGGCCGTATCAAGATGGGAATATCATCTTCCTCCTTGGTTATCACAAAGTGATTCATCTACCTGTTATTTTGATACAATATGTTGGTTCCTGGACTTATAGAATTTCACACCATGTACCTCATCTTATTCTCTGGAAGCAATTTCTCCATGTCTCCCTTCACTAGTATGGTTTTGGAAGACCAACTCATCTAAATTTCACCCCCCAACTGCTGACAAAAACCCATTCTTAGAAACATTCCAAATGAAGCTGGAATGTCTACTACCAAAATCATTCCTGAAAATTTCTTTTCTAGAAATCTAGCAAGAGCCACCTATGCATCTTTAACATTCCGTACAAGTGGGACCTCTTTTGACTCCAAAGAGTAATAAGAGCCACTAGGTGGAGTCATGGTGTGTTTGAGAGCCTTGGCTACCTTTAAAGGCATCATGTTGTCTGAGGCACCATAATCTATTATGTAATTGTTTAGTACATATTCTCTAACAAGAAGGGAGACGTATAAAGGATTGACCTTGTCAATCTTGGATGTGCTCAAGGAAAGCATGTTCTGTGAGGGAGGTGTAGGTGGGTTTAGTAGTATTCCTTTAGAACTAGGAGCTACATCATTGTATGTTAAAATACCACTCTTGATGTATTGAACAAACCTCTCGAATTATTTTGGGTGAGTCCACAAATATTCAGTTTTAGTAATCTACACCTTGGATGTGTTTGCATATTCTACAAAGTCAAAGGAAGCATATGTGGACAAGGGAAACGAAGTGACTGATTTTGGATTTAGGGAAGGTTTGGAAGTAGGAGTATTGTTTTGTGGAACATAGGGGATATTGAAAGGTACACTAGGAGCTTTCAAAGTACTAGATTTTACAGGAGTGGATTTAGAACTAGAATTAAAAGAGGCATCGGAAGACTTACTTAGAATTTCTAGATACTTATTATTTGCTACAGGATCAAGATTCAACAATGTAGACTCCATGGAGGGTGGGAGTGGAGATCCTCGACTAATTATTTTAATTTATGGAGTTTCCATAGGAGGATCTTCAATCTTATTTTTCTTTGCAACATCAAAGGAAGATCCCCCTTTCTCATACTGATAAAGAGTGAATACCGCACATTAGAAGCTAGGTGCGTCTTCTTCATCATATTCATTTCCTCTAGAATATTTGTAGAATATGATTTGTGTATCATTCTCAAACTCATCACTTTCTAGGGAATAACCACCTTCACTTTCTTGTTCAAACTCCTCTTCATTTTCCTTCCTCCTATAACTTGTATTGACAGGTAAGGCCTCCAAGGAAAGCCTTTGGGGTGCTCCTAAAATTTAATTTTTCTGGTTTTTTTTAGAAGATACTCGTTCAGAAAATTACCTCTTCAACAATGTCATCTCATTCGGCAATTTTTGCAGTAATGAATTTGTCCTCTCATCTCCAGGATGTTGGGCCTTACCCTTTAATGGATTCTTAATCTTTCCAAATAGGATGGGATCATCATCAAGTTCAATGGCCATCCTTTGTGCTTCTACAATGTTCCTTGGTTGAACTCTTCATAGGAGAAATCCTACCTTCGGTGATTGAGCATTGACAAAGAATATCTTGAAATTTTTTAAAATGGTGAATACTCTTCCAGTATCCTACAAAGAAACCAATCAAAATGAGCCATGAAGTCTCTCATGGTTTAATTTTCTCCTTTCTTCATTTGAGCCAACTGCACCAAGAGGTCATTAAAATATTCTGTTAATTTAAATATTTCCTTGAAGGAAGTCTTGATGTCATTCCAACTAGTGATGGATCGGGCAGGCAAGAGGTAGAACCACTCTATTACTTTTTCTTAGAGATATTCCACGAACAATCTTACGAAAATGTATTCAACTCCAAGAATCCTTCATGATGTGGTGAAAGTAACAATGTGTTCTTCAGGTATCTGTGTGCCATCACCTTTGAACTTTGGAAATTTATTACAGGAACCTATTGGAAGATCATGAAGAAGGGGGTTTAAGATCAAGCGGGATTATATTTCTTCCCCATGGAAAAATGGGTTGAGGTATTTCTACTTCATCTTCCATTTTTATTTCTGCTTCTTCTTCAGATTTTGCTTCTAAAAATTCTTCTTCAAATTATTCCTCTTCCTTGAACTCAATGCTCAAGGGTGGTTGAAAAATTAGAGAATGTGAAGGGGGGGTATCAATAGGAGTTTGGATAGGATTTCCAAGCAAACTACTTGAAGAGCCAGATGGAGAGGAGGCTTGAGAGAAGAAGTATGGATTATCTCTAATTCGTTCTTGCTGATTTTGCAAAGCCTCAAAATTGGAATCAACAACACCTTTTGACCTTCTCAACCTAGTGTATCTTCCTTCAACCATCTTTTGGAAACTCCTATAGTGGGAACACTAAATGACACTATGGAATATGAAAGGTCACGTGCAGGAAGTTGACAATGTATCTTTCAAAAATGGATTTCCATGAACTTTGTTTTTTTTCTTTTTCAATATTTGGTTTTTTTAATTTTGGGACCTTGCAGTTGAACTTTGGGTGCAGATGTTGTTAAATCTACCCCATGGTGGGCACCAAAAAAAATTGGCGAGAAAATTTTTCGGGGGAAAAATTGGTGGTTATCATGCCAACACTTAGGGATTCTAAGTCCCTCTACTTAATAGTTGTAGCTGTCGTATATACATACGTGAGTCAAGTGAGTTTTCTCGAGGAGGCCTTACTGTCGGGGATCCAACATGGGCACTCCACTGAACCTGTGGCAAAGCCAGCAATCTCTTACTAGGGAATATTTTTTCTGAAGAGTGGGAAAGGGGAGTGAGAAATGAGATGGGAGAACTAACATTACAAGTAGAAAATTAAATTCCTACACACACTAGATAGAAATTTCAACACATGCATTTAGGGGAAGAAACAACTCTGCAAATAGAAACAATACAAAATAGAATTTATTGATCGCAAAGTATCAAAAATCCCTTTATTCAAATAAATCTATAAAATTGTATTGATTTCTTAAAAAAAATTATACATAGTGTGGGAATGGAGGAAAACTAGTTAGGGGGAAATTGGAAGAAAATGGATATCTCCTTTGTTCTCTCAAAGTACAATACACTTCTAGAAACCTATAATTTGGTCTACATGATCTTATTACTAAAAACATACTAAATATCCTAGTCTCGTGTTAATTTACTACACTATGCTAGTAAAACACCCTTTCTAATTGTTGTTGCAAATCAGCAGCACCCTTGGATGTTGATCAAATTTCTAGTTTGATCATACTAGCATCCAGTGTGATTGCACACCATTGAATCCTTTCCCCAAGTGTGGGACTTGCAAAATGAGAAAGGAATCTCCAGTTTAGAGGTTGGTTCCTCAATTCCTTTGGTCAGATTTATCACTTACAAGTTGCAGAGGTCTATATTCCTAACCCTACCCTAAATTCCAAAGGAGACAGAGATAGAGAATGCAAAAAAGCTAAAACTAATGCTAATAGGTGATGCACCAAAGGAGTGGTGAGCATTTCTCACTTCTTCAGATTGACACAATTCATAAAATACAACAAAACAACATGTAAAAATTGATAACTGTAATGAAGAATCATAAATTAGTCAAACAACACCAGCAGAGGATGAAAAATTAATCACAGGGCCTGTATTGTCATTTCAACATCAAAATCACTTGCATTACAACACCTGGAAGGAAAAAAATGAGTTATAGTTCTTAGAAAAGGTCTGATATTCCACCAAAATCACTTCCAAGGTGAGAAAGGGGACCTGCAATACACAAAAAATGTTCAACCTTTTGAAAATGAGCCAAATATGGCTTTTACAGTGCAAGGGACGAGCCCAGGAGAGAGAAACACGGGAAAACATGGGAGAGATTCAACCATTGACCAAAATGCATTCAAAACAGCATGGGAATCCTTACAAACCCATTCCCTGACATTTTTAACCATTATGGGAGAGAATGCGAGCCATTCTTCATTAAAAACGGTGGTTAAAACATCATTTCTGTCCATGACCACGTGCCAGAGGCATTTTTTCAAATTTCTCTCTCCAAACCCCATCAAAATTCAAAATTGACAACATAATATTATAGATAATTTCACCAGCTTTCCATTGATATAAAGAACATGAAAAAACAAGCTCTGGATCGAAAGATATGGCGATTTGAAATTTTAGGTCAAAACAGGGCCAAATCGGGTCGGCGGGCAAAAATTTGAATTTTTTCACCTTTTTGGTCATTTGGAAAATTTTCCAAAATTTCCCTGCACTCCGCCTATCTAGGTGCCACGTGGCATGTTTCTATTGGGCGTGGGCCCATCCTGCTTCATTTTCCTTTGTTTTTGCCTTTGAAAAATTTTCCCAAAGTTCCCCACCGGGCTGGTGAGCTAAGGACACGTGGCGGGCGCTGATTGGACATGGGCCCATTTCTCCTAATTTTTTTGCAGGTCGCTTTGATATTTTTCCCTAGACACGTGTCAAAACCCCATTGGATGCGGGTTAGACCTTCCAAAATTTCTTCGCGGGCTTGACCTTGGTTTTTTTCCGTTAGTTGACACGTGGCGAGATTCTATTGGCTCGCAATAAGGGGGGTGGGCTTTCCTTTCTGAATTTTCCTTTATTTTCTCCTTGGGAAATATTTCCCAAATCCTCCCCTCACTCCATCGGGCTGAGTCACATGGCAACATATAATTGGTTGGCAGGGGTAGCGGGCCAAAACTCACCTTTTGGATTTTTGGGAAAACAGTTCGCCAAATTTTCTAACTCTCTCCCACGCTCCGCCGGTCCGGGCTCTGGTGACACATGGCATGTTTTTATTGGCCGCGGGATTTCTCTTAAAAAATTCCATGCGCTAACACTTAGCCAAATTTTCCCCCCGGACACGTGGCGTTACCTGATTCACCGGCTGGCCGATGGGGGAAATATTTCCTTTTTAAATTTTTTTGCCAAAACACTTGGTAAAAAACCAAGTTCTCCTCCGACCCCACCACCTCCTTGGACACGTGGCAGCATCTCATTGGCTGTGGGCCTTGAAAGGGAAAATTTCCCACAAAAACTCTGCCGAGCCATAACTTGAAAAATACATGGAGTTAGGAGGAAAACTTTACCTTTCTGGAAAGCTGAGAAAGAGATCTATCCAATGGTACCATTTCTAGAAAGTTTTGAGTGCCTAAAAAGAAAAATATTATGTCTGAGGCACAAGAGAAGGAAGAATGAGAGGGGTTAGCCATAAAATGAGTAGGGGCACATTTTGGATAACAATTTTGGTGACTCAGAGGGGTCATCTGCTTGTTGGATGAAGTTACCAGTTGCCTGAAACAATCCATTGGGCATGAATTCATCATTTCCTCTGTTTGATACCTCAACTGACTAGAACATTGCAAGGAGGAAGATGGAATATCATCTGATGGAGCAAGGCCTGCAAACACATCTCTCGGAATAGTAAGCTATGCCAAATAACTTAGGGAAAGCAAAACTAACCTACAGTAAAACAATGTGCACAAGCACTTGAAGGAATGAAAACTTAAGCTAATATTTACAAGGTGGAGAATTTCCCTTTAGTAGTAATGCTTCAGATGGATTCCATTGACTGGAATCTGCAGTTCTTTGCCATCTAATGAAGACAACTGGAAGGAATTATTGTCTTTACACTTTGTGACCATGTATGGGCCACTCCAAATGGCATCAAATTTTGAATGCCTTCCCAATTTTGCTCTTTCTGCATCCCATTTTAACACTAGATCTCCAACTTGGAAGGATCTATTCTTGGCCTTTTTATCAAAGGTCTTCTTGATCAAAGCTTGACCCTTCTCCATTGCTTGGGATGCTTGATTTCTAATTTCTTGGAGCTCCATCAATTCTACATATCTAACCTCCATGTGCTCAAACTCCAACAACTCCAGCTATTTCATGAGTTCAAATGTTGGCAACTCAAGTGATATGGGCAAGATTGCCTCTCTTCCATAAACAAGCTTGAATGGAGAGTTACCTGTAGATCTCTTGGGAGTTATCCTATCATCCCATAAGGCTGATTTCAATTTGGTATGCCAAGACCTCTTATTCTCATCAAGAGTCCTCCTAATGATCCTCAATAAGTTCTTGTTTGTAGATTCGGCCTAGCCATTACCCTGAAAGTAATAGTTTGATGAAGTACTTAGGTAGATCCCATTCTTGACAGCCCATTCATTCACCTTGGATCCAATGAATTCCAATGCATTATCTGATATTATTGTAGCTGGTATACCAAACCTGGCTACTATTCCCTCATAGAAGTCTAGGATACTAGATTCATTTGCTTCCTTGAGTGCTACTGCTTCAGTCCATTTGGTGAAGTAATTTGTGGCTGTTAAAATCCACTTGTGCCCTTGACTTGAATTGGGATTAATAACTCCAATAAATTCTAAACCCCATTGCATTAATGACTGGTCAACTAAAATTGGATGCAATTGAAGGGCAGAAAATCTCTCTTTACCTGTGAAGAATGCACAATTCTTGCACCTCTTGATCCATGCATAGCAATCACTGAAAATCTTGGGCCAATAATAACCAGCCCTCATGATCTTTAGAGCTATCACTCTTGGTGCAAAATGACCACCAGCTGGTCCACCATGGAACTCTTCCAACACCCTATGAATCTGATTTGTACCAATGCACCTCAGCAGTACTCCATTTACATCTCTTTTGAATAAAACATCATCAACAAGGGCATATGGGACAGCCTGCAATCTGAAGTGTCTTCTTTGGGTCTTGTTCATCTCTGGAGGGCATAGGCCTGTGGTCAGGAATTGCATTATACCTTAGTTCCAGCAAGGAGTGGGGACACCATTATTTTCTTCTTGAGTGCTTCCTTACTCATGGCTGTCTTACAATGCCAAAACAACTTCCTTCTCATTGCATGCTTCCTTTTGTTTGCTCAAAATCAGTTTCTCACACAATCCTTTTCCTCTTACCAACTTGGTAACTTTGATCTCAATGTCATACTCCATGACACGAGTAATCCAACCTGCTCTTTTTTCATTCAAGTCTTTGTTAAGGAGGAATTCTTTAACTCCCACATGAGAAACCAGCAATTGGACCTTGTTGTTTGAAACTAAATGCTTGAATTTATTCAAGCTCCTGATCACTGCAAGAACATGATTCTCAATGAAGGAATACTTCACCTCATAGTCCTCCAGGATTTGGCTGAAGAAAGCAATTGGATGCTCATCATTGTCTTTGTTCTGTTGTACCAAAATTACATAGAGGATGAAATACTTGGAGAAATCCGGGCTGATGAGAGTTGGTGCTTAAGAGATGGCTTCTTTGATTGCTTCAAAACTTTCCTTGCCCTCTACTATCCATTTGAAGGCCATGATTTTATTTAACATCTTGGTGATAGGCTTGACTAGGGCTGCAAAATTTGGGACAAACCTCCGAACAAAATTTATTCTCCCCAAGAAACTTTGAAGGGCCTTCTTGTGGCTTGGCAATGGTAGTGCCCTTATGGCTTCAACTCTTTCTGGATCAATTGCTAATCCTTCTTTGGAGACAATGTGACCAAGGAGCTTTCCTTCATGAGCTAGAAAAACACATTTTTTAGGATTCAAGGAGACTCCAAATCTTCTACACCTTTAGAACACTTGTTTCAAATGAAAGAGGTGGTCTGCTGCATTTTTTGAAAAAACAGTGATATCATCAAGATATATCAGTACAATGTTGTTAATCAAACCTTTGAACGCCATGTCCATTGCTCTTTGGAAAGTAGCCCCAGCGTTGGACAGCCCAAATGGCATTTTCCTGTATGCATAAGTTCCCCATTTGGTTGTAAAGGTTGTCTTGAACTGATCTTCTTCCTTCACCATAATCTGATTGTACCCTAAATAGCCATCAAGTAATGAAAACCTTTCGGAGCTAGCCACAACTTGTAAAATCTGCTCAATGGAAGGAAGTGGATAATGGTCCTTGAGAGATGCTCTATTCAAATCTCTGAAGTCAACACACAATCTGATTTCCCCACTCTTCTTTCTAACTAGAACTAAGTGGGCAACCCAACTAGAATGCTTGATAGGGAATATGATTCTTGATTCTATCATCTTGTTCAATTCTTTTCTCATGAGGGGCTCTATATGTGGATTGACTGGCCTTTGTTTTTGCCTGATGGGCTTAGTATTTGGATCCAATTTGATGGTATGCTGAGCTAACTGGGGATTGAAACCTTTCAAATCTTCATAGCTCCAAGCAAACACATCATGGAATTCTTGACAAAGAATTATGAACTCATACCTTTCTTGCTCAGTTGTCATCTTACCGATTTGGAGTGATTTGCCTCTTTCTACTGAGATGGACACTGAATCTTCTCCCTTGACTTGGATGTTTGCTTTCTCTTTCCTAAACTGATCATTAGGATTGAAAATGGACTCCAAAGTAATAAGTCCCTTTGGTAACTTGTTGGTTCTCAGCTGCACCACTTGGTCACCATACTGCTACTCCAAATTTTCATGATTTTTAGCTGAGAACTCAGCCTCTTCTTGCAAAAAATGGATGATTTGCTGATCATTTTCAAACACTTGCCAACTTACATTGTTGTCCGCACTGAAGGCCTCACAATCACAGGGATGTTTGGTTGTACATTGTCTTTCTGAATGCTTTCAACAATGTCAAAAGCTGCCCCAACTGCTGAAATCCTGTCAGCAGTTTGGTTCTCTTTTCTAGGAATGGATTTTATGCTAAAGACCTCAAAATCTTCAATGAGGTCCCACACCCTATTCTTGTAGCATTTGAGTAGATCATTCTTGACAGCATGCTGCCCCTTCACTTGGTTGACAATCAACTCACTATCTCCAAAGACCTGCAAATTCTTTATTCCTCTCTTGACTGACCAATGCAGTCCTTGGACCAAAGCTTCATATTCAGAAGTGTTATTAGAGCATGTAAATTGGAATCTAAAATCTGAATAATACTTAACTCCTTGAGGTGAAACCAGCATGGCTCCTCCCCCTACACCTTTTCTACTCCTTGATCCATCAAAAAACAACTGCCATACCTCATTCTCATCCTTGTGGTCTGGCTTGGTGATGTTAGGAATAGGCTGATTCTCTTTATGTATACAATAGACTCCTAACTCAGATTCTTCTATTTCTTGATAAGGATCAAAAGCATGCACTTTGTTTGCCCATTCATCAAGGGTTAGATCTAGGATACTTCCAACCTTGGTGTCAGTTTCATCAGTGCTTGGGTGATCTTCTTGATCAAACGCTGAACAATTGGCATTGATCTGACTTGGAGTATAAGGCTCAATGTGAAAGTTTGCAATAGGTTCAGATATGATTGTGGCTTTGGTTCCATATCTTGTTCTGAATAGCATGTGTGACCAATCAGCAGACAAGTAACCTCCAATCTTGGCTGTGAAATCCCTTGACAAACATAGGGCGAAGAGTGGAGGAAGGTCTATCACTGATACATCTTGCAAAATGACAATGTTGGGATAGGCATGCAAAGTAAGACTTAAGTTTTTTATCACTCCAACTATTGTTACTGCTGTCCCATCCAATTGCACTACCCCTTTGGATATGGTTTCATACTGAATTCCCAACTGATCAGCTATTTGCTTGGGCATTACTGAACTACTTGCTCTGGAATCAATCATGCAATTATGTACTAATTGATTTCCAATGATCAATGAAACATAGAATGGAGGGGGTTTCAACATTTTACCTTGTTGTCCTCTATGATTCCCCTTGGGCTGGGTAGCATTTGTGAGCACTTTCTCTTGCATTTGGACTTGCTGATTTGAAGTTGACCAGTCCTTCATGGCAGCTTGTAGGAAATCTCTTTGTCCTGGGATGGATAGTGATTCCCACATTGATATGTTTACATTTGTCTTCTTCATCTGATCAATGATATTGAATGGAGATGAAGCATCTCTTTACTATCCCTTGACCTGCACAATCGTTCCTTGTGTATGGGCAGTAACAACTGGCATTTGAGTTGGCCTAGGAATTGTTTTAGGTAGTCCTTGTGTATTTGGAGCTGGATTTTGTTTGCCAATATTTTGCAGAGTGATAGAAGGTTGTGGATTTCTTGGGGCTAACGGCTGTTCTTCACCCAAATTTCTCCTCTTTGACCTTGTGTTGGCTGCAACACTTTGGGAAACCATTTGATTCATGCCACAAAAATCTTCTTCCTGCCATTTTACAAGTGTGGTGTCATTTGGAGCTGATTGTTGCTGGAATGTTTCTTGTTGCTGGCCATTTCCTTGACTACCTTCACCCTCCACACCAGTTGTTGTCACCATTAATGATTGATTTAAGGCACCGTTGAAGCACATGGATTGGTTATGAGGTTCATTACATGGGAAACACCAATCATACTCTTGAGCTATGTTGTTTTGTACTGGCACTAATGCTTTAGATGCAGATGTAGCATTGGGATTGTAGGGATGAAATGGTCTGTTGGCAGGAGGCCTTGCTTGATTTAGATTTGCAGCTGGATTGGTTGGTCTTTAGGGTTGATATGGTTACCTGTTAGGCTGAGCTTGGGGCTGGAAAGAAGGTCTAAAATCTTGGGCTTGCTGCCTCTTGAGAGTAACCAGCTCATTGCCTAGATTTTGCAGCTGCTTCATGACTTCTTGAAGCTCATTTGAGGCATTAGAAGATGAAGTAGAAGCTTCATTCGAATTCTAATTTCTAGGAGTGGGGATAGGAGCTAAATTAGGTGTTTGATCAGTGTTTGGGCTCTCTAAACTTGGAAACAATGGCATTGGAGGTCTAGGAGCCAACTTGCTAGCTTGAATCAAACAGTTTTCAGCTCTAATGGCAATGCTATAAGAAATGGGGATAGTTGTGCCTCCCATGGATTGAATTAACATAGAAATATCATAATTCAAAGCTTTAAGGTAATAAAGGAAAGCACCTTCTGCTGTTGGCCTGACTGCCACTGGAATTCTCTCCCAAGTCCTTTGAAATTTGAAATTAAAATCAGTTAGCTGCTCATTGGGAGCTCTCTTGATGGTTGTCAACTGCTCCAAAAGGGGCAAGTTGTCTCCTTTCTCTCCAAACTACTCATGGAGGGCTATGCATAGCTGGTTCCAATTTTGAATAGAACCTGAGGCAAGACTCCTGAACCATTACAAAGCTTTCCCTTTGAATGAAGATGCCAAAAAATTGACAGCAACTTTCATCTCATTGATCTCATGGATTGCACAAATATTAGCAATGTCCTTGACATGATCACCAGGAGTAGTCTAATTTTCTCTAGTGAAGTATGGAATATTCTTCAACGCTGCAACTGGAATTGGATTTTGTGCATTAAGAGCAAGTGGGCTACTGCCAGTGAAATTGACATAGGGGTTGTTTTGTGCCATTCTAATTGGCCTTAGAATCCTTGTTGATTGAATGAAAGGCCTACCAGGTGGAGGAGTTGATAGAGTTCTATTCAGTGGAGATGGAGACCTTTGAATTATCCTCCCTCTTTGACCTCTTCTTGGAGATAACTACAAATACTCAAACAACACCTCTTCTTCTCCAACTCTTGACCTTGTAGTGATTCTTCTCATGTGTTTTCAGGTCTGCACTGCTAAAACAAGTTGATTCTTCTTCCTTGGAGTCGCAAGGTGTGCAATTTATAGCTCTTTTAAGCAAGAAACTTGCAACAAATGCTCATTGATTTTTTTGCAATGAAGATGAAGACCTCTAAGGTCCCACTGGGTATGCTAAAACTATTGTTGCAAATCTACAGCACCCTTGGATGTTGATCAGATTTCTAGTTTGATCATACTAGCATCCAGTGTGATTGCACACCATTGAATCCTTTCCCCAAGTGTGGGACTTACAAAATGAGAAAGGAATCTCCAGTTTAGAGGTTGGTTCCTCAATTCCTTTGGTCAGATTTATCACTTACAAGTTGCAGAGGTCTATATTCCTAACCCTACCCTAAATTCCAAAGGAGACAGAGATAGAGAATGCAAAAAAGCTAAAACTAATGCTAATAGGTGATGCACCAAAGGAGTGGTGAGCATTTCTCACTTCTTCAGATTGACACAATTCATAAAATACAACAAAACAACATGCAAAAACTGATAACTGTAATGAAGAATCATAAATTAGTCAAACAACACCAGCAGAGGATGAAAAATTAATCACAGGGCCTGTATTGTCATTTCAACATCAAAATCACTTGCATTACAACACCTGGAAGGAAAAAAATGAGTTACAGTTCTTAGAAAAGGTCTTATATTCCACCAAAATCACTTCCAAGGTGAGAAAGGGGACCTGCAATACACAAAAAATGTTCAACCTTTTGAAAATGAGCCAAATATGGCTTTTACAGTACAAGGGACGAGCCCAGGAGAGAGAAACACGGGAAAACGTGGGAGAGATTCAACCATTGACCAAAATGCATTCAAAACAGCATGGGAATCCTTACAAAACCATTCCCTGACATTTTTAACCATGCTAAGAGAGAATACGAGCCATTCTTCATTAAAAACGGTGGTTGAAACGTCATTTCTGTCCATGACCACGTGCCAGAGGCATTTTTTCAGTTTTCTCTCTCCAAAATCCATCAAAATATAAAATTGACCATGCAATCTTGTAGATAATTTCACCATATTTCCATTGATATAAAGAACATGAAAAACCGAGCTCTGGATCGAAAGATATGGCGATTTGAAGTTTTAGGTCAAAACAGGGCCAAATCGGGTCGGCGGGCAAAAATTTGAATTTTTTCACCTTTTTGGTCATTTGGAAAATTTTCCAAAATTTCCCCACACTCCACCTATCTAGGTGCCACGTGGCGTGTTTCTATTGGGCGTGGGCCCATCCTACTTCATTTTCCTTTGTTTTTACCTTTGAAAAAATTTCCCAAAGTTCCCCGCCGGGCCAGTGAGCTGAGGACATGTGGTGGGCGCTGATTGGACACGGGCCCAGTTCTCCTAATTTTTTTGTGGGTCGCTTTGATAATTTTCTCTAGACACGTGTCAAAACCCCATTGGATGCGGGTTAGACCTTCCAAAATTTCCTTACGGTCTTGACCTTGGTTTTTTGTCGTTAGTTGACACGTGGCGAGATTCTATTGGCTCGCAATAAGGGGGGCGGGCTTTCCTTTCTGAATTTTCCTTTATTTTCTCCTTGGGAAAATTTCCCAAATTCTCTCCTCACTCCATCGAGCCGAGACACATGACAACATATAATTGGTTAGCGGGGGCAGCGGGCCAAAACTTACCTTTTAGATTTTTGGCAAAACACTTCGCCAAATTTTCTAACTCTCTCCCACGCTCCGCCGGTCTGAGCTCTGGTGACACGTGGCATGTTTTTATTGGCTGCGGGATTTCTCTTAAAAAATATCCATGCACCAACACTTAGCCAATTTTTCAAATTTTCCCCCCGGACACGTGGCATTACCTGATTCGCCGGCGGGCCGACGGGGGAAATATTTCCTTTTGAAATTTTTTTGCCAAAACATTTGGTAAAAAACCAAGTTCTCCTCCGACCCCCACCACCTCCCTGGACACGTGGTGGCATCTCATTGGCTGCGGGCCTTGAAAGGTAAAATTTCCCACAAAAACTCCACCGAGCCATAACTTGAAAAATACATGAAGTTAGGAGGAAAACTTTACCTTTCTGGAAAGTTGAGAAAGGGCTCTACCCAATGGTACCATTTCTAGAAATTTTTGAGTGCCTGAAAAGAAAAATATTATGTCTGAGGCACAAGAGAAGGAAGAATGAGAGGGGTTAGCCAAAAAATGAGCAGGGGCACATTTTGGATAACACTAACCTCTTCTAAACCCCCTAAACCTACTAATCCCTCTCTAACCAACTTCTATAACCTTGTTTTCCCTTTTATTAACCTTTTTAGGTTAATTAACCCTCTTATTGATTTTCTAAAGAGAATTTTAATTTCCAAACAAATATCTCACCTTTCAAAATAGCCACTTAGCTTTCCAAATCCAGTTCACACATCCTAATGTGTTTTTCTAAAAATTAATTTTTTGACTCCTTTTTAGTCCCACATGCATCCAAAACATCCTTTTTCTCAAATCCAGAAACTATAAATAGAGGGATACCCCTCCTACCTTTTTCTAAGAACTCTCTCTCTCTCATTTCTTATTTAGGTCATGCTTAGGTCTTTAAGATTCATTTCATAGTTTATTTCAGCTATTTACTTGTTATTTAACAATCCTTTCAAAGCTTTAGGTAAATGGGAGAAGCCATTAATGGTTATCTTCCATTCTTAAGATTTTGAAACATCAATAAACACATAATTGATTACTAGAGCTTTAATAGGTTCACTAATAGATAGTTTTCATGGAGTAGATAACTAATACAGTCATCTTTAGAGGTTAATTTTTTGTTTCAAGCTTTATATATGCATGCAAATAGGTAGCTCTTGCTTATCTCTAATCTAATGGTCATTTGAGTTGTTTGTTGCAAAGCTTTTGGGGTTTCTTTAGAGGTTCCTTACCCATTTTCTCCTCTCAACAAACATTTCATCTTCGTTACTTTAATTTGCCGC